>NDXB01013214.1:51831-80674 GCA_002631895.1 Agapornis roseicollis | reverse complement strand
TTTTTAAAATCATGTTTTAAAATTTTTTTTTTTTTTTTTTTTTTTTTTTTTTTTTTAACAAAAACTTAACACCTTTGGTGATAGACACATACTGTTAGAACAGATGTTGTGGTTTGATGCATTGTGCTATTTAAGGGCTGTACAGTGGTTTGATAATTGTGAAATTAGTCATAGATGTTATTAGAACAACTTTAACCAAGAAAGCTGGAGGGAGGGGGAAGAGGTATATGCATTTATCTGTAGATTGGGTAACTTTCCCCTTTCCATTTTGGTTTCAGAGCGTTCAGCCAGATTCTTCTTCCCCTCGACATGTAAGTCATAGGCATATGCTGCTGTACTTAACCCTGCAGAGAGAACTAAGAAACTCTACAGAGAACTGATCTTTTTGGCATTTCTGTGTGCCTTCTCGTAAGGCACAAGAGGATTACGTTGTCTTGGTGTGTGGGAAGGGACCTGATACTATTTTTTTTTCTTCCCCCCCAATATGTTTGCATTTAGCAAATCAAGTCCTCTCTGTTTTAAGATCAGCTTTTGTTATAGAACCATCTGTCATAGGTTTTTTAATGAGTCTTTAGTATTCAAGCAATTATATCGAGAAGTATTCTTAATGTTGAAATTTGCCATGCTGGTATGAACTGACACAGTTCTCGTCTTGTGAGATCATTCAGTTGTCCTAATATGCACACAGACTTATATTTTTCAGTCTGTTTAGGCTGAGTAGGCAATGCTCTAGTGAGCATTAACATTTGAGCATGGAAATGTTAATGTGCTGGTGTTGCGCAATGTGTTCATATTCTATTATGCATCTGCTAGATTGCCAAAACAAAATATTTTTGTTGTGCTTTTTCATCTGTTATTAGAATATTATTCCTCTGCAGCAAGTAATATTATTTTTGGTGATAATTTGTATGTTTTAATGAACACACAAATATAGATATCTACGTCCCTCTATTCTGCAGGAACAATATCTGAGTAATAAACTTACATTGCTCTTTTTTCAGGCTTTATATATTCTTTTTTGCTGATGAAGCCTAGTCAGACTTTCTCTGGCATTTAGTATTGCAAAAAACATGCTTTAAAATTTAATGGAGAATAAGGGTAAATATAACTTAGTCTAACTTAATCTAACTGTTGTCCTCATTATAAAGCCACATAAAAAAGACTTACATCATTGCAGTGCAATGCATTAAGGATTTTATGAACAAAACTTAAGGATGTGACAGGACATTAATTGTTGAGCAATGACTAAATTTTGATTCCGGAATTACCTGTAATAGAAGAGTATTGGTTGTTTTTTTCTGTTAATTATGAAGCAAATGTTCTATTTTCTATTTTAAACAGGGTCATAATCGTATCATAGCCTATAGTAGGCCTGTATATTTCTGTTTATGCTGTGGTCTTATTTGGCTGTTGGATTATGGCAGCAGAAACATATCTACAACAAGATTCAGGTTGTATGGAATGGCTTTCACCAACCCTTTGCTACTGCTGTCAGCCAGGGATTTAGTTATAGGTGAGTGGCTTTGGGTTTAGTGGGTTTTTTTCTTAATGGTTTTGAATTGTTTGCTTCACCACAGCGGCAGTCCCCATCTCACCCCCAAGCATCTTGTTATGATATTGTTGTATCATCACTTTTCTAAATACAGCCATTTAGTTTCTGTGGGAAGTGTAGTTTTAGCTTTGCTAAAGTTTATGGGAAAATTCCCCCCTTCTGTAGCTTTATTGTAAGAACTGCAGAGACGTCAACTAGTGTAAGTGTCATAGGGAGAAAAAGTTTTAGCTCTTTATCGTCATCCCTGAACCTTCCATTGTTTCTTAACTTGTATCTAGATTTGCTACTTGGATATAGCTGCTGAGTAGTTAAATGTTTTGATTTGGACTCTTTCATACTCTTCAGAGGGGCTTGTGGCAAGTGAGTAGGAGTTCCCTTAAATCAGGTTATTTGGCAATCAGGTCGGACAGTATGGACACAATTTTAAAAACACTATAGATAGATCTTAATATGTGTCTTTTCAGAACAGGCCTGTCAGCAAAAATATAATTCTGGGCTGTATGAGGTGTTTTTCTTATATTCTGAACAGTGCAGTGCGTTCACAGTACTGCTGGTATTTAACACCCCTCCATCCCACACCCCCAAAGAACCCAAGCCAAAAAAACCCCTCAAAACCCAATAAATTTTTCCCCTGTTGTAGTTGTTGCAACCTTCAATAAACTCTGTAAGTAATCTCAGGCAGAGTCTGACAGAAAGGAGGAAGAGAGACAACATGAAGATTTGAAGAACATCTTGTCATAGGCACTTTTGTGCATATTCTTTAATGGAGCTAAGTTATTTGGGTCATCTTCTCTACATCACCTCTGTGGAGGGGAAGAAAATGTGTAAGAATTACCTTAAATTGAGCACACTTGCTCTTCAGTTATACCAAAATACCTGTGTATGAAAGACTACAGCAGTTAAATGTTATGACTGCTTGCCTCCAAGTTTTGGACTGCCTTCTGTCCAATGAAAGTTAACACTTGGTCTTGTTTCTTTTTCTTCTTTAATAAGAATTAAAGACTATTATGAATTAGTTATATTACTTGATTTTGGGAACATCCTGAATTTCATATCATGTGTTGTTTTGCCCCTTTGACTTTCTGCTATTAAATCACAGAATCCTAAGGGTTGGAAGAGACCTGGAAAGATCATCTAGTCCAATCCCCCCAAAATTCCAGCTGTCAGGAGTGGGATCTATGTTTAAATTTAAATGTCCAGACAGATAAGGTCTACATGACTTATGAACAGAGTATTGTCCAGGCATTTCCAAAGATGTTTTTCTACTGATACTATGGATCTGTTCATGCACTGGCATACTTAATTGTAGGTACTTTCCATCAAGATATAAAACTAGCTTAATTTCCTGTTGTTTATGCTTTGTCAATTGCAGAAGGCTTTACCTTTCCCTTAACCACCTTAGAATCATAGAATAGTTAGGGTTGGAAAGGACCTGAAGATCATCAAGTTCCAACCCCCCTGCCATGGGCAGGGACACCCCACACTAAACCGTGCCGTGCAAGGCTTTGTCCAACCTGGCCTTGAACACCAACAGGGATGGAGCACTCACAACCTCCCTGGCCAACCCATTCCAGTGCCTCACCACCCTCACAGGAAAGAATTTGGCAGGATTGGGTATATCCAATCTAAACGTCCCCTGTTTAAGTTTGAACCCGTTACCCCTTGTCCTGTCACTACAGTCCCTAATGAAGAGCCCCTCCCCAGCATCCCTATAGGCCCCCTTCCGATACTGGAAGGCTGCTATGAGGTCTCCATGCAGCCTTCTCTTCTCCAGGCTGAACAGCCCCAACTTTCCCAGCCTGTCTTCATATGGGAGATGCTCCAGTCCCCTGATCAACTTTGTGGCCCTCCTCTGGACTTGTTCCAACAGTTCCATGTCCTTTTTATGTTGAGGACAAATGTATATCCATATCCCCATAGAATAATACATATATACATATGTAGGTGGTGTGTTGTAATGTGTAATGTTGTAATGTAATATTTAATATTTAAATTATAATAATGTAATATTTAAAAGTCTTATCTGTCTTTAAAAAGATGGGCTGGCATCTTTACCAGATTATGTCCATTTTGGGATTAATTGTTAAGGCTATTTAGTTCTTCTGAAAGCTTTTTGATCCTTTTGTTTTACTGTTCTTTGGTGTCTTGCACCAACTTAGGTTCTTTATATTTCATGGCAGTTCTACTAGCACAAAAAAAAAAAAACAAGATTGCCAGAACAGCTCTCACTTCTTAAATCAAAACAAAAACCTACACCCCCCCATGCACACACATTCATGCCCTTGCCTTTTGAGCAATTCTTAGTGTTGGTAAAACTGTTTAAAAAGCTTTATGTGTATATCACAAAGTAAGCTGGCTACTAGCAAACATACTTTGTTAGCAGGAAGTAGAAATCTCAGCTGCCTTTTTTCCCATTCCCAAGCATAGCTACTCAAACAAACAGGTTCAGGTCAAGGCAATCTTTGTGTTTAGATAACATAATTGCTGTGTCCTTGCCAACAGACAAGTGGGGACTTATATAAATTTCATACAAGTTTATTTTGTCCCACATATTGATCTATTGTTCTAAGTCTGTTCCATGATGATCTGGTTTCACCTACTTGGTCCCCATTAGGGAGCAATTCTGTTGCAGACTTTAAAAACCATCAGAAATATTGGGGTTTTACTGGACTAATCTCCCTAAACTATTTATTCCAAGATCTGGTTTGTAATTTTATTTTCAATCAACCCAAGATAGCTCAACCTCAGGCCTTCACAGTACAACTTCTTCACCTCTCAGTGAGAGAACGCTTTGCCTCCTACGTAGGTGTCCTTGAGTAAAGATTTGAGATAAAGGTTTGACTACAGAATTATTTTCTTCAGGTCCTGAGTAGCTGGTCCTTGGTCTTGTTTCCTGATTTCTATCAGTAGGAAGATGCAGAACTGTTTTTCCCAAGCCTTGAACCTGCATGTCTTTAAGTTACAGTTATTTAAGTTCAGTGAGGAATAGGAAAATAAATCAAAATTACATATCTCACTGTAGATATTTCTAAAGTGTTATCCTTTAGTATCCAACCATTCTATGGATATAAAGTTAGAAACTTAAAATCAAGGCTTGTAATTCTTTACAGAATATTTAAAATAAGTTGCTGCTTCTGGTCACTGAAACTACAAGTCAGTAAGGTCATGGAGTCCCTTTCATTTAAAAGAAAAAAAAAAGTCATTTAGGATCACAACTTTTCGGAAGTGGTGTGCGGAAAATGAGTGAAATTCAGGCACTATTAGTGACAGAAAACCCAGGGTGAAATGCTTGACCTCTCTTACATCAATGTGGCTGGTGTTACTCCTTTAGTCTTGTAACTCCAGACAGGCAGTTAGGCTCAGATAAGCACTTGTTTACAACAAGTGAGAACTTACAAATCTAATCTGTAAACACTCTNAATTCAGGCACTATTAGTGACAGAAAACCCAGGGTGAAATGCTTGACCTCTCTTACATCAATGTGGCTGGTGTTACTCCTTAGTCTTGTAACTCCAGACAGGCAGTTAGGCTCAGATAAGCACTTGTTTACAACAAGTGAGAACTTACAAATCTAATCTGGCTGATGTTTGTGAAATAAAAATGGAAAGCCTGAGTTGGCCTGTGTCCATTTCTACAGTGATTAAAAAGGAAGGGCAAGAAGTCTTTTGACTGTTGATCTATGCAACCTCTACATTCAGTGAGTTCTGAGTCATTGGAATGCAGATACACATAATGGATGTTTTCTTTAGAAGTAGTTACAGAAGTCCTTTAATGATGTTAGATGGTGTGTGTGACACCATAGAACTTAAATTGAAGATGACATTACCTTGCTATATTTTTCATACTCACTTTTTCAACTTTTTTTTCCTTCCATAGTGTTTACACTATGTTTTCCCATAGTATTCTTCATTGGTCTTCTGCCTCAGGTGAATACATTTGTGATGTATCTCTGTGAACAGCTGGATATTCATGTTTTTGGTGGCAATGGTGAGTGGTGTGTTTTTGTGTCAGTGACAATAACATGAGATTAAGGGCAGCCTTCAGATCAGTAGGGTAGTTACTAATAGTGTAATCACTAAATATTTTTTATTCCTACCCTCTAAACATAGAATATTGATTATTATTTTATTAAGAGGCTAAAGGTCTTCTGATTATTGAGAAATTCCTGTCCTAGCAAGTCTGTCGAAAAGTGTACTTTCCTTCTAGCCTGGTTTTTGTTTCAGTTAACCATTTCCATAGTAATGCTGTTGAATAAATGAGGAGGCATATAAAGCCACTTAGGTTTTTCTTTAAGGAAAAAAGGGGGAACAATAAAAGTAGTTGCTGTGGGTTTCTGTATCAGAGGGGTGTTGCAACTAGGGGGCTAATATCTTAATCTGACATATTTTGTATTCTAATCTGATTGTATTCTAATCTAATTGCATAACACTGTCTCTTTCATTTTCAGCTACCACAAGCCTGCTTGCAGCACTTTACAGTTTTATCTGTAGTATTGTGGCAGTAGCATTGTTGTATGGACTGTGCTATGGTGCCCTGAAGGTGAGCAAAATTTAGGGTTGGTTCTTTACTTTCTTTTATCTTAGATACTTAATTGTACAGACAGTAAATTAGAAATATTAGTCTGATTTTGTAGGGGTTTAAGCTTTCTCAGCTATGATGCCAGTAAGGGAGATGCAATGCGGAAACAAAACAGGTTTTTAATTCTAAAAGGTGTATGATATGTGTGTGCACTAACAGGCCAAAACCATGACACTTACAGTCATGTTTATGATTCTACATTAGTTCTTGGGGGGGAAGTATTAAAAAAAGAAAAACAAAACAAAAAACAAAAACAAACAACCAAAACAAAAAACCAAACCAGAAAATAACTTAAGTGGCTTGTTTCTACCACAGCTGTATTGGTTTGCTAATGTCTCAGAATGGCTCCTGTGACTATTTCTGGTTTGCAGCACTGGGGAAAAATAGTCTTTTCAAAATTAATCGTTACTTGAAAAGGAACCAGTGTGGAGTGTCAAAGTGAAGATGTGTGTGTATCTTAAAAGATAGAGTTAGCTGGCAAATGTGATGGTGAGGGAAACCAAACCCAACTGTTTTTCCTTGCATGAAGTGCCATTCTGTTTGGGAATGGTGTGGTATTGATTCTTTGGTTTCAGATGTGTTGATAATCAAATGCTCTTGGTTCACAATTAATTATAACATATGTGCCTTCCAACTTGGAATTGACTGGCTTTCTTCTATTCTATCAGAGTAAAAAGTTGCTAGAGGTAGTGCTTCTGTGATGCTGTCACCTGCAGAACTTTGTTAGTGTGTTTGTCTTATTAGTCTTTTAAGAACATGTGTTCAAGATAAACTTTAGCCAAGAATTGCTTTCTCCTCTTTGCAGATCCAGTATAGATCATGGAAACAAATCCCTGGTTTAATCTAAATCCAGTACATTAGGAAAAAAAATCCAAGTGAAAACATGTAACTTCCAAAATTAAATGATTAAATGCAACTTTAAACCTGTGATCTCAAGGAATGCAGAAAATTATTCTTAAGGGGTATGGAAATGGGTGACTGTTCAATGATCAAGATAGGGTAGGCTTAAGGGAGTTAGACATAGGTAAATATGTCTAACTAGGTAAACATTTAAGTGTTTCTGTACTGAAAGGCCTGATCCATTTTTTGTGGAATTGAGTTAATTTTTCCATTCTCTTACTATGATATCCATGATTCGTGTATATCAGATAAATGTTGTATATTTTGTCTCCTTTTTATTAACATTTTATTTCTATCTCCAGGATTCGTGGGATGGGCAGCATATTCCAGTTCTCTTCTCCATATTCTGTGGTTTGTTAGTGGCAATATCATATCATCTCAGCAGACAAAGTAGTGATCCTTCTGTACTTTTGTAAGTGACTCAGTTTGTGTCTGTTCCCCAGGGAAGAAACAAGCTGCAAGGGAACATTATTTTTAATGTTAGATATTGGTACTGTTTAAACTAGTAGTCAACAGCATTATCAAAAATAGTTTATTGATTCAATAGTTAGAAGTAAGTTCTCAAATTTTGCACCTAGTTCCTCCTCTTAATGACAACCTTTCATTGCCTTCTGGCAAATCACCTACATGCAAAAGTCTGATTTGACTGCCTGCTGATGTTCTCCAAAATGCCAGTGAGGTGCCATCATTCTGCTGGTGTGTTTCTGCTGAGCAACCTGTACCCATTCTGTATTGGAAGAGATGCACAAAGCCGCATTTTAAGCTGAAGCCCATGTGGGTGTTTAGAACTGCTTCTCTCACTTAATTCGTTATTGTGTTCTTATATTGAATGTGTGCTCAGAGCACTTGTTCAAATTTCATCTTGGGTGTAAAACAATAGGGAACTGTTTTGGTGATGGGCATTCCTATCTAGCATGGGGAAACATGTATTCATGTTGCCATTCTGAGTAGCATTGATCTCATGAGATTCAGTTAATAATTATGTGTGCAAAACCAAACAATTCCAGTAGGAGAAACACCTCCCACAGAATAGCCAATAGGGGTTCAGTTACACACCCGGGCTAGGTAGAGCTTGAGCTTGGATTTAAATTTAGCCATAATGTTGGATGAACTTGATAAGCAGTATTCTGGAGTAGATAGTGAGGGGCCTCTTCTGTGAACAGGGAGATTAATGATTTGTGAGTGTTCACAAAGAAGGAGAATTCTTATCTTTAGGTTGATGGATAAACCTTGTCTGTTAGTCGTAGTTCAAATGACTTTACTCATTTGGCATGAGGTTCTTGTTCATAGATACCTGTTCTTGTTTTCTGTTCCAAGTACTATAGGCTGGATGTTTATTTTGCCTGCAGATTCACTTGTTCAGATGTGGCATGATTAAGCATTGCAATGTACTGCAGTATTGCCTTTGAAGATACGTGTCTCATTCTGTAGTGAGCTTCCTGTCCATGAAATGAAATTATATATATTGCTGTACCACAAAGGCTATTATAAGAAAAAAATCCCATTGAGGGGTTGTAAGACACTTAAGTACAGCTAGCAGTGCTGCATATGGTCTTCTGAAAGTTTGAATATGAATTTCTGGGCCCTCTGTACCAGCAATGTCTGCTAAGAATTTAGTAGTTGGTCAGCATGGATAATTCAGGAGTTAATCAGGGTGGTATAGATTTTTTTGTTGTTGTTGTTGCTGTTGAAGTTTGAATTTAAACCAAGGAGTTCTTGGTTTTCTACTTGGTGTTGGCAAATAGACCACTTGTAAACTTTGCACCAAGTTATATTTCAGTTATTTATGAACTGAAGTCTTGCTTCATAAGTACGTAAAATTCAGTATGTGTTCAGTTACTCCACTGGTAGTGGAGGAACTGCTGTTTGAGCAACATCTGGCTGCTCAACTTTAAGGGTGGTCATTGCATGCAACCAGTGAACTAATTCTTTTATAAAATTGAAAGCTCATCTGTGTAGATTTGCTCAGCCATGTGAAAGCACTCACAGGCCAGGATTATTTTTTTCTTGTAGCCAACTTGTAAGAGACGTTTTGACTCTATTATTCATCTAAAACATTCTTCAAATAGAACAGTACATGATTTTCAGTGGGTTGTTTTTTGTGTCTTTAAGCTCTTTAGTGCAATCAAAATTTTTTCCTAATTCTGAAGACAAAAACCCTGAGGATCCTCTGTCTGAAGTTAAAGATCCCTTACCTGAAAAGCTTAGAAATTCTGTGGTAAGTAGGCTTATTTTTTATTTCATCTAAGCATTTACTATACGTTGGCTTGTATAGCATCAATCTGGATCTTACTTAGCTACCAATACTTAGTTACCATGGTTTTGATTTAGAATGGCTATCAGAGCATTTCCTTTAAATCTGCAGATGAACCAGTGGATTATACTGAGAGTACAATATTGCAATTGAAGTTATTTAGAAGGAGGAATGAATTGGAATTAGCATTCCCCTGGTGTGAATTCAGTAAAGTATCATAGACTGTTTTCTTCTAGCGCACTGGTAATAAATGATACTTGCTTTTGTGCAGAAGTTAGTGGTGGCAAAACTTCATTAACTCAGCATGTCTGGTAGATCTGAGCAAGAGCTTTGTGCCTGCTGATCCAGAAGCAGAAAATAAAAGTGGTTTAAAGTGATGTGAGGTTTTGTGTTTTTTGGGGTTTGGTTTGTTGAGGGGGGCTTTTGTTTGTTTTTTAGTTGGTTTGGGTTTTGTTGGTTGGTTGGTTTGGTTTTTTGTTGTTTCTTTGGAGGTTGGTTGTTGGGGTTTGGTTGGGTTTTTTGGTTTGGTTTTTGTTTTGCATTGGTTTGGGTTTTGGTTTTTTGGTTTGGTTTTTGTTTTTAAGAAGCAGGTGTATCCTGTTCCAGTTCCTTTAGCATGCACTTGGAATTTTTAATATAAATTCACTCTATTTATGGAAGTAATATTGAAACACTATTCTTAACACAGTGGAGCAGCAAGTAGAAGACTTAAGAAGCTTAGTATGTCTAAACTTGGAGATGCTGAGTCGGAGTGGCCATAAGTACATATTGCCCCCTTGTGACTGAGCCTGGCATTTATACATTTTGTTTGCCCGTTGCCAAGAACTTGTATTATCTTTTTTGGGGTAATGGAAAATTCAGACTTTTTAATCAGGATTATTCCACATATATTCTTTACCCTTCTGCAAAGGAGGAGGAAAAAGTGTTACAGAACCTCTTTGTTTTTTCTAGTTGCTAGTTCTGTCAAGGCAGCTGCTGTCCAGAGCTCCCAGTTGCCCATAGTCTCAGTAATGCTTGGATCATAAATGGGGAATTACATTACCCTTCCAGCTTGTTCATCAGTGCTGTAAGGGATGGGGTCCTTATATCACCTCGAAGCCCAGAATCAGAGAGAGAATATATTGGATGTATTAACTTTGCCTGCCCTACTTTGGGTGTTCATCTTTCCACTTAACTCATTTGAGCTAATGCTGTTAGCCGTAAGATTTGTTTTCTGGAATTTCTGGTAACTTCCATTTGAGGTAATTAACACTGGCATCATTAGAAAATCTTCAATCATTTTCAGTGTTACTGTGCTGGGCATTAAGAATCTGAAGAACACAAAGCTGGTATTTTCTAAAATTACTTTTGTTTTGGCTCTGCAGAGTGAACGATTACAGTCTGACCTGATTGTGTGCATAGTCATCGGCGTACTCTATTTTGCAATTCATGTCAGTACAGTATTTACGGTTTTGCAGGTAAGGTGTTAACATCACGTCTAGCATTTGTCTTCTACATATAAATACTCCAATGTGATACAAAGCTTTTATGGTAGTGTACTGGGTTTCCTGACTAGTTTTATATGGTCTTTAAATATGTAGTTTGACAACTACCTCCAGTTTTATGTGCTCAAAATCTCTTCTGCTCTTTTCCTAGTTCCTTCTTACATTCTGGATTTTTACTTCAGTCACTAACACAGTGTCCTCTTCTGCTTCATCTATCTCAATTAAATCATGTCAGAATCATTTGGGAGTAAGGAAAAATGAAACTAAAAAGTCTAGAAGGCTTGATTCTTCAATGTTGAGGGCCTGAACCTTGACTTGGCAATTGCATGTTAATGTGGATGTTTGTAGACTATGGAATAAGGGAGTCCTGCTTTACTAGAATAGTTACTTACAGGACTTCAGTGAGCCTTTCAGTTTTTTATTAGTCTTGCTAATACTACTGCTTTAGATACTTTTATGTGTATATATGACACCTATGTGATAATGATAACATGGGACCAGATCCTGTATTCATAAATGCATTTGCCTGAAACATTACAGTTAGTGAATTTCTTGTTTTGATATTCCTGTAATGGAACTATCAGTTTATGAGCAGCCTTCTGTCAGGCAAATGAAAGCTTCCTGCATTTATTTTCAAAGGGTTTTATTCTCCTGCTGGTGCCTGCAGTTAAAGAAACGAATTTTAAAAAGCATATGTGTTTAGCTTCAGGTTTTCAGGTGAAGTGTCCCATTTAACCAGATATACTAGTTTTTCTTCTAAGGAAAATATCTCTTCTGTTGTATGGCTGGACTTCCACATTCCTCCCAAATGTTGCTTTCTCCCATGTTTGAGAAACTTGGCTATATGCTCTTCACCAGTTCTATAGGCTTAAGCTTCACAGAATTTCTGAATCAAGATCTTACAACAAAGTAATGCAATTCTCATTTTGTTATGATAGATCTAGAAATTTACCACTTTAATACAGCAGTATTTTGTGGTTTCTGTGGAAGAGTTTGGTTTTGGTGGGGACTTCTTATTCACCACCTTCTCAAGAGAATAGAAGATTAATGGTTTATTTTTCCTTAGGCTCATACTTCCTTTTATCCAGCAGATGAAAATGTAAATTGGGTTTAGCCTTTAGAGGATAATGGATGTATCATTTATAAAATGCAATACAGATGGGTCATAAGCAATGGCCTATGAAGGAAGATTGGTGTACTATTTTTACTTTAAGATCAAATAAGAAATGCTTGTTGAACAAATTTTCACTAAGTATTTGAAAGTGGGTAGTACAGCTACTTATGAACAAATAGGTTACCAACTTAATATTACCAGGAGCAACTGCCTAGATTCTTGAACAGGTTTTACATTATTAGTGTATGGTTTTGTTTATAAACCACAAACCTTTATTTCTTCATTTCTTCTTTTTAGCCTATTTTAAGTTATGTTCTCTATGCATTGGTGGGTACGGTAGGCTTTGTGACCCATTATGTTCTGCCTCAACTCCGAAAGCAACTTCCTTGGCATTGCTTTTCTCACCCACTGCTGAAAACCAAGGAATACTATCAGTTTGAAGTCCGAAGTAAGTATAATTCAAGACACATTTTTGTACTGGCTGTAGTTGCTGACAAACTCAAGTTACCTGTTGATGCACTTAATCTCTTTTCATTATCATTCTTGCCTCTTGAGTATTTAATGACATCTAATCTAGAAACGTCTTAGTTTCTTGTGCTTCTATTCCATGATATTTTATGTATCTCTTAACTGACGTTGATAATATATTAGATGTGCTAACGTTGTCTCAGAGCAGTTCCATTAAAGCACGGTCTTCAAAATCTTAAGTTGCAAAGCTTGTGCTAATGTTTGCCTTAATTTTCATGAATGTAGAGTGTTTTTCACAAGGCATTTCTTCAAGATCATAAGTTTTTGAGGTTTAGGTCTGGTGAATGTTGTTGGAGATTTGATCTTTGCATGCATTTGATTCTTAATGCTATCGTTATGTTTAACAGCAGAAAGTAGTGCAAGTTGCCTACTAATTGAAAAGCACACGAAGGGTTCATTCTTGCAGATCCGATTGATCTGCATAGACATGTACTTGCACCTTGTGTTAAAGTTACACTTCCATGAAATTTTTCCTTGGAGGCTGCAGAAAATACTGATAGTGCTGATCAGTTTTCCGGTATGGGTACATGTAGCAGTAGATTGCAGTGTCTCCACTGTTGCGATGTTTTTATTGTTAACAGCAAGCAGAAAAAGTTTCTATCAGAAATGGCTTAGAAACACTGAAGCCACTTTTGATTTTTCTCTTCAGTTTTCAAGGTAACTCAGTAATGAAAAGAAAGCAAACATTCTGCTGTTTCCAGAATTATCAAAAGTAGTTGTAATATGCTAAACTATTTGGAGGAAGAAGTGAAAAGTGCAATAGTATAATCATATGCATTAGGTTTTGGTTTGTGGTTTTGGTTTTTTTTTAATCTATTAAACTATAGAAGCTGCAGTTGGTGCCCTTCTGCTGATACTTGACTTCAGTATTTCCATATGTAGCAGTGTTTTCAGGCAAGTTGGAAGTCCTATCCAGTAATGTTAAATATAAGTTTGTAGCACCTTACAGTTTGATCCCTGCAGCTTAGAGAATTTATGCTATGTCAGTGACTGATAGTCCTTATGGCATCTGTCATAGAAAAGGAACTTGCAGTTTTTGCTGCGAGGGTTCATCTAGACATGTGCAGTTGCATGTGTTTATTCCACTTTGTAGAATAAGTTTTCTCATCTACATTTGCATTACTTTGAAATATGGTAATCCTGTTATGGTATTTTTGTAATTGCTGTGGAAGTTGAAAGAAGTTGTTGATGGCTCAGACATCTGTGTTGGCAGGTTACATGTACTCTTCTATATTGTAGTCATAAACCAGAAATCTTTTGGTTTGAGTATGGTTAGAAAACATCGTTTTGCATGAGAGGAAGTATAATGCCAGGTAGCAATTATTGAAGAGGTGACAACCCGGTTTGTGTCCTGCCATGTGCAGAAAGAAGGTAGCTTGGGAACTGTAATATGTTTTGTATAGGTGTGTAACAGTGCAAAAACTCTACTGGGGCTGCAGCAGTAGCTTAACAAGAGCTTCTCTTTATTTTGGTTAGATAAATTTAGGCAAGTCCAGTGTGAAAATACAGTTAGCATTTGGCTCCACAAATCACTTGGATCTCAAGAACCTTTATTCTGCTAGCAAAGTTGGATTTGACAGTGCAATCTGACTTATTTTTAATATATCTTGATAGGTGCTGCACATGTTATGTGGTTTGAGAAACTTCATATTTGGCTCCTTTTCATAGAGAAGAATGTTATCTATCCACTGATAGTCCTCAATGAGCTTAGTAGCAGCGCTAAGAATATTGCTAGTCCAAAGAAACTGGATACTGAGTAAGTAGAAAAGGCTATCAAGTAATCTGAGTATGTCTTCTGTGGTGGGAAATTAAATAGTGAGTTTTGGCCTCAGTGTGGAGACAGTTAATACTATTGCCTTTAAACTAAGAGAACAAATTCTTTCTTTATTTGAAAGCTCGTATAGAACCAAGTCACTTTGCTGATTTAAATCAAATGGAGTATTACAGTCTTAAACTAGGAACCCAATTCATACCATACACTGTAAAGATTGTAGGTTGCAGAATTATCTAGTAGTGTGATATCAGAATTTCCTTATTGATCTTCAGAGTCTATGATATCGAGACTGCAAGTTCAAGATAGCAACAGTATGTTCTGGTATTCTGTCTGATGCAAATTTATGACTTGTATAATGTTTCCTGAGTTGGTATGTCAGTTTACAGCCCCTCTACAGCTTTCAGCTCTAATCAAGAAACTCCCCAGGCCTTGTGGCCCCTGAGTATAATCTGTATCCAGATGGAATTGCATACTGCCTCTTAAATTGAGCCTTAGTTATAATCCCCCAAGTATTTGACTGTCTCAACAAATGAGAGTTCAGTAATAGGTCCTGCATTTTTTGCCTCCAAGAGCAGAGACCAAGTAGCTCTTTTTGAAGTTCTATTGACTAAGAACAGAAGTGTTGTAGAGAAAATAAGTCTTGACACAAAATGGAGGGGTGGGAGTGGGGGGGGGGAGGGAGAAGATTCTTTGAGTGTGGGGTTGTTTTGGGGTGTTCTGTGCTGTTTTTTGTTTTGCCCAGTAATCCCTGGATCTATTAAGTTCTTGGTTTGGGCTCGTTACTCTTGTCACTACAAGACCTTTGGAAGGAATGCTGCCATTAAGTTAACATTATTTTTATAACCCTTTGATCTGTCAGTTACTATCTCTGAAAAAGAATATTACTAAGTTTATCATTAAGTCGTGGTTCTGCCAATATAAAGTAGAGCAGTATAGTCATGAGGAAACAATGATAATCCAGTGTTCGCTGCCATTCTCTTGCTGATTAATCTGTAGCAGTGCTGGCATTTTTGCATCTCAATACTCATAACCTAAATTAAAAACCAGATTTTCTGCTCAGAGTACAAGGATATTTTGCTTCCTGATTTAGCGAGACTTATAAATAATGCTAATCCATGAACACTGGTTTGAGAATACCGTTAGAAAGATTAGGATAGTAGCCTTTAAATACAAATAATCTGAGGTTGTCTTTAAAAAAAACCAACAAATTAAACCCCACCCAGCCACCCCCCTGCAAAACTCCAAAAGCAAACATAAATCTAAAGCTAGAGTTTGAAGAGATTGGCAATGCATGACAGTAACAATTTAGGTGGTCTTTAAAGCTCTTTTGGACAGAAGATAAGTAACTGTTTTGTGTGAATTTCTTATACAGGTTGGGTGCTTTAATGATCACAATAGCTGGCTTGAAGTTACTGCGTTCATCATTCAGTAGCCCAACGTGCCAGTATGTCACTGTTATTTTCACAGTGCTGTTCTTTACTTTTGATTACAAAAGTTTTACTGAGACCATGCTGCTAGATCTCTTCTTCATGTCCATACTCTTCAGCAAGGTAACTTTAACTCTATGTTTCTAGGTGTTTCAGGTCACCGAGAAGGGGAATCAGATAGTCCTAACTGATAGGTAAACTTCCAGAACATCAGTCCTGTTGATACTGTAACCAATACACTATGAGACAGCTAAGACTTATCTTCCCAAAGCGCTTGTGTTTGCTTGAGAAAGCAGACGTGAGCTTCTAAACATCTCATCAGTTTCTGGAAGTAGAGGAATGAATTGCATGTTGAAGATAATTATTTTATTATTACATTGTTTTTGTAAGTCTCAAAGTTTCTGGTAGACCAGTAAGAACTTTAGGGTGACCAGTTAAAATCCTCAGGATATTCGTGTACTGCAAAGCATGTTAATTCATAGCCAAATCACTAAATTATTCTCTCTCCTTATTTTTTCCCTGTAGCTTTGGGAACTCTTTTATAAATTGAGGTTTGTATATACCTACATTGCTCCCTGGCAGATCACATGGGGATCTGCCTTCCATGCTTTTGCCCAGCCCTTTGCTGTGCCACGTATCCTTTGAAAATGGAGACTTTTTCCTGAAGTCATGTTTTACAACTTCTGCATGTTGTATTGTAATGAATTGTATGGTATGGGCTAAAGCTACTGAAGGAACGGGTTTGTCTAGTGAGTATTTATCAAGAACTGTTCATGCTTTCTGCCTTGCTACAATGCTTCTATGGACTGGTTTGAATGGAGTGTTGAGAGAGGATTCTCTGTAGAATTTTGAGGAAAAGAATGACCACAGTGTCTACTACCAAATTTTCACCTATTTCTATGTTTAAAAACAAAATATTCCCCTTATTGCTGAAGATATTGTAAAGATGCTTTGTTGTGTAGAAATTCTAGAGATACTGTTTTGGTCTTATTGGTGTTGCTGTCTATTTCTGGTACTATCACAGGAGCTTGAACAACAGTAGTCGTTGCTTTGCTTTCCTTAATTCTGTTACCCTACAGATTCTGCAATGTTGTTTGTCCAAGCAGCTGTGTCAGCTTTCTTCTCTACTCCATTGAATCCTTTTCTGGGAAGTGCAATATTCATCACTTCATATGCCAGGCCTGTCAAATTCTGGGAAAGAGACTACAAGTAGGTGAAATAAAACCTTAAAGTTTGTCCTTTTGTTTTTCTGTACAAATGTATTGGGTTGGGGGGTTGTTGGTGTTTTGGTTTGAGGGGTGGGTTGCCGGGTGTTTGCCTTTTTTACTTCTTACCTTTCCAAGTGCTGCTTTGTTTTCCCAGTTTATAGTACTGAGAGTTTTCAGTGAACTTGCTCCTGAAATGCTGTAGCAGGTGGTTTTTATACTAGCAACATTAGCTTCTTGAGTGAAAGTGAATTTATGTACAAGAAGGTTTTGAGGGGCAGTTCATAACTGTATTTGACCTGTGTTCATTATTGCTTGTTTCACAACTAAAACTGGCTAACCTCAAAAAAATCTTTAAATCATCTTTGATCAAGGTGGGATCAGTAGTAAAAGATTTTTTATGTCAGATTATATCTTCCTGTAGTTTATTTGTCTGAAGTCCAGTATTTTTGGAGATCAGACCAGCAAAATGTTACACAGCATAGGGCAAGATGAGTGCATAGTTCTGGTATTTATGGAGAATTCTTTGTTTTGCTGCTTTGTTGCCCTTTTTTTTTCTGTTCTAACGCTGGAACAGTTTAAATGCAGTGTTCCCAGTATTACTTTAAAGACTTAAAAGTTGTAACTTCAGCCAGTGAAATAGCTTTCTGAAAGTCTCCCTTTCAGTAAAGTCTACTGGAATGTTAGCTGTGCTGCTTTAATTTTTTTTCTTAACTTTGTCACATCTAAAGCTTCATGCTATTTATCTAAGAAAATCTCTAAAGCTAAATATTATTCTGTGGCTGCCTACTGGGGGAAAACTTTTTTAGGTATTGGATCATAAAACAGAAAATAATTTTTCATATGAGAAGAGCAGCAAATTTGCATATAAAATAATTCTAAACAACTTTTTGAAACTTTCACTGGGAATATTTTTTATCAGTTTTTCTTCTGTTAGTTATTTCTTCCCTTAGATTTTCTTACAGTAATACATTTTGTATTAAGTATGTTTTATTTTATGATTTTTCAGTACAAAGCGTGTGGATCACTCAAATACAAGACTGGCTTCACAGCTTGATCGAAATCCAGGTGCTTTTCCTAGTTTGGGTTGGTTTGTTTTTTTTTGTGTGAAGCAGTTGTGGTGGGGTTTTGGGTTGTGTTTTTTTTTTGGGGGGGGGGCTGGCGGAGGGGTAGGCAGGGAGAGTAGGGATGATGTTATAGGGTCTTTATAGGATTCATGATCAGTTTGCCTTTGATTTTCTTCAACTCCGCCCAATCTTTCTGTCTGTTTTCTCCTCCATCATCTCATTCTTACTTTATTCATTAGACACTCCTATAACTTTTTCTTGTTTCCCCCTTACATTTGTGTGTGTGCTTTACTGCTTTACTTACAATCATCTGAATTAAGCTGTTTTGCTTTTTAGTCTTAGGTGATTTTAAAAAGGTAAATGTTGTCTGAGGATGTCTCAATGTCATAGTGATGTACAGTACACAGTCATTACCAAGATACTTCTGTACACATTTGCTGTTGCTCTTCATGTGGAATAGGTTGGTGGGAGATGCAAGAATGGAACTGGAGGAGTAATTTGGAAAATGGAGTAGCTACTAAGGGGGATTAAAACTGGTTCAAAAATACTAAATGTCACTTAGCATTCACTTGGAATTGTCCTTTAAGGGGGTTGTGTGTGTAGAGAATCATAAAATAGTTAAGGTTGGAAAGGATCATCTAGTTCCAACCCCCCTGCCATAAGCAGGGGCACCTCATGCTAAACCATGTCACCCAAGGCTCTGTCCAACCTGGCCTTGAACACTGCCAGGGATGGAGCACTCACAACCTGCCTGGGCAACCCATTTCAGTGCCTCACCACCCTCACAGGAAAGAATTTCTTCCTTATATCCAGTCTAAACCTCCCCTGTTTAAGTTTGAACCCATTACCCCTTGTCCTGTCACTACAGTCCCTAATGAAGAGTCCCTCTGCAGCATCCCTGTAGGTCCCCTTCAGATACTGGAAGGCTGCTATGAGGTCTCCACGCAGTCTTTTCCAGGCTTTTTTTTCCCAACTGACCTTGAAACAGTGTTGTTAGGAAAAGTGTAGGATGGAATGTGAAGTGATACCTGCCATTCCAGCTTGATGTTCTTCTGCAGGTTCACATAATAACCCACGTCCAATTTTCCTGCAGGTTCAGATGATAACAACCTGAATTCAATCTTCTACGAACATTTAACGCGTTCCCTTCAGCACAGCCTGTGTGGAGACTTATTGTTGGGTCGGTGGGGAAACTATAGTACTGGGGACTGCTTCATCCTAGCCTCTGACTACCTCAACGCACTAGTACACCTTATAGAGATAGGAAATGGCTTGGTCACCTTCCAGCTGAGAGGGCTTGAATTCAGAGGTGAGTGTGTTACACTCTTTCTTTAGCTGTCTGTATTAAAAAGTGGAATTCTGCTTTGGAAACTTAAGTTATTTCCAGTTCCATCCTGTAAATAAATTGCTTTGAAAAGGGGCTGTAGAGCTGCTTCATGCTTGTGTCTTTTGTGAGGGGAAAAACTGGCTTGTTCTACCAGAGTTGGTGTTAAATCTCTGTATCAGTTTTAGTGCAATATGTCTACTGTAATTGATTCTTATACGTAACAGAAATGTGATCCTAGAGTGATTAAGCAGGCTATCCAAATCTTGTGTTTAATGGCAGATAGATCACTTGGTGGAGATGGGTGATATTTTAAACTCTTTCAAACACATGTCGACGTTAAGTCAATCATATAAACTCTTTCTTCTTTCTCTGCTTTCTCCTAAGGGACTTATTGCCAGCAACGAGAAGTAGAGGCCATCACTGAAGGTGTAGAGGAAGATGAAGGTTTTTGTTGCTGTGAACCTGGCCACCTTCCTCACATGCTTTCCTTTAATGCTGCCTTTGGGCAGCGTTGGCTGGCTTGGGAAGTGCTTGTGACAAAGTATGTTCTGGAGGGTTACAGCATCACAGACAACAGTGCGGCTTCCATGCTTCAAGTCTTTGATCTCCGGAAAATTCTCACCACTTATTATGTGAAGGTATGATTCAGATCAGCACAACCCTTAGGGAGGGTCGGCTGGATTACACCTGGAAACTGCTTAAATGTCTTGAACTTCCAGTGCCTTTCATATAAGGATCACAGGATGTGATACCTATTACAGATGTATGAATACCTTCATCAAATGAGAGCAGAGTTTGCTGTCCTAATGATTACTTGATGCTCTGGTACATGAGCAGGACAGTGATTCTGTAACCTTTCTAGCTGAAGCTGCAGTAGTAACTTGAAAGCTGCTACCCAAAAATAACAGCTGTGTTGCAAATAGTTAAGTTAAATAGAGTGTTCCTGGAGAAAGCCAAGCTGTGTTGGCCTTTAAAAGGTGTCCAAAACAGTTCTTTCTTTCTTTTTTAAATACAAAAAAATCCCTGTCCTAGAATTGTGAGAGGACTCCAGGCCTCAGATCCCTTCAGATAATCAGTTTACTAATTGAGAACCTTCATAAGCTATCCTCTTTGAGAGCTGAAAATTTTTCATTTGAAATATTTCCAAGATACTTACTCACACAGAAGTTGTTGTTTTCCTTCTTCCTCTCCTCTCTCCAAGCATGAGGATGTTAAAACTGTCTTGTCATTTACTTAGTCTTGGTATTATTTAGAAATTCAATGTCTAAGCTGCCATGTTAACTAGATAAAAATTCCTCTGTATTTGTTTTTCTGCAAAATTACAGTGAGAATCCTGTCCCATCCTTATTCTTTTCCTTATTCCCTCAGTGGATGCTTCAGAAATCTCAAGGCTTTGAATAGCATGTTTGCATGTAAACCTGTATCATTTTCTGTGTAAACTTGCTGCATCTGTGAGGTAAATAAATACTACTGTGTATCAGGTTTGTTCATCACCAAGAAAATAATGCAAATGAATTGAAACAGTTGAGATTGCTGGCTCTTATTTTATTGCAGTATTGACTCATATTTTTAACTACTGCTGTTTCAGGGAATCATCTATTATGTCACAACATCCCCCAAGCTAGAGGAATGGTTAGCTAATGAGACAATGCAGGAAGGATTGCGGTTGTGCACAGACCGCAATTATGTTGATGTAGACCCAACATTTAACCCCAATATTGATGAGGATTATGACCACCGTCTAGCAGGGATCTCAAGAGAGAGCTTCTGTATGATATATTTGAACTGGATAGAATATTGCTGCTCTCGAAGAGAAAAGGTGAGTATGGATGTGTGAGGAAAGTGCACTCTGGTTTGACCTGCAGGCCGCTTAATATTGATTTTTAAAAATAAATGAGATTTTTAATTGAATATTAATTTAAAGTTTACTGGCTTTGTTCTGCTCTTGAGATGTGAGTTTAAATAAACTCTGTAAGTACTCTGTGATTTAACCTGTTCATTAATGAATTTTTATTTACCAGCTTGAACCTTAGTCAGGCATTTATCTACCTACAAGAGGATATTTATAGAATTGATGTTTTGTGCTTGGATACCAGTGCTTACAAATCAACCCTAACTTAAACCCCAAACCACTTCAACCAATTACCTGTTGCCAGCTATAAGAGTGACTGCTTCTTTCTCAGTGGTCATACTCTGGTTCCTTTTGACTACTAGTATTGTTGGCTTATGAAAATGATTATCCCATGTTTACCCTTTTCCTCTCTCCAAATCCTTCCACTTTTTAAGTAGAAACATTAGTACATTTGTAGAGGAATGCTGTGACTTCTTACTGTGTACAAAAACCTCTATGTGGTCAAGTCAAAGTAGTGTTGCCTTTGAGAATAATGAGATTAAAGGGTTAGGAATATAATTGGAATTTGGGATCTGAGAAGGATCTGAGACTTAAGAGTTCTGTTTTACTTTGGAGGTAAAAGATTAATTAGAAGCCTGTTTTAACAGGTGTGAGACTTAGTGTTCTGCAGTCACATGACAAACAATAGCTGAAGAAAATTGCTTCCTTCTAAGTACAGTCTTGTGAAATATTTTGTGTAGGTATTGAAAATCAGGTTTAATCACTTACATGAATGCTACTATTATCTAGGGCATTATATACCCTATACAGTTACTAATGGCTTTGAGGTGAGGCTGAGTTCTCCCTGAATAAAGCTCTAGGCCAGGGAAGTTTCCTGACAATTCAGAAGTATATACTCCTAACTAGTAAGTGAAAATCCACTTTATTGACTAAAAGATATCATTGAATCACAGACTGGTTTGAATTGGGAAGGACCTTAAGATCATAGAATCATAGAATAGTTAGGGTTGGAAAGGACCTTAAGATCATCTAGTTCCAACCCCCCTGCCATAAGCAGGGACACCTCACACTAAACCCTGCCACCCAAGGCTTCATCCAACCTGGCCTTGAACACTGCCAGGGATGGAGCACTCACAACCTGCCTGGGCAACCCATTCCAGTGCCTCAGCACCTTAATAATAAAGAATTCCTTCCTTATATCCAATCTAAACTTCCCCTGTGTAATTTTTAACCCATTAACTCTTGTCTTATCACTACAGTTCCTAATGAAGAGCCCTTCCCCAGCATCCCTATAGGCCCCCTTCAGATATTGGAAGGCTGCTACAAGGTCTCAGCGCAGACTTCTCTTCTCCAGGCTAAACAGCCCCAACTTTCTCAGCCTGTCTTCGTATGGGAGATGCTTCAGTCCCCTGATCATCCTTGTGGCCCTCCTCTAGACTTGTTCCAACAGCTCTATGTCCTTTGTATGTTGAGGACACCAGAACTGCACACAGTGCTCCAAGTTAGGTCTCACGAGAGCAGAGTAGAGGGGCAGGATCACCTCCTTTGACCTGCTGGTCACGCTCCTTTGGATGCAGCCCAGGATACGGTTCTGGGCTGTNTGCTCCAAGTTAGGTCTCACGAGAGCAGAGTAGAGGGGCAGGATCACCTCCTTTGACCTGCTGGTCACGCTCCTTTGGATGCAGCCCAGGATACGGTTGCTTTCTGGGCTGTGAGTGCACACTGAAGCCGGCTCATGTTCATTTTCTCATCGACCACCACCCCCAAGTCCTTCTCCACAGGGCTGCTCTCAATCTCTCCTCTTTGCCCAACATGTAGCTGTGCCTGGGATTGCCCAGACCCAGGTGTAGGACCTTGCACTAGGTTTGGTTGAACTTCATAAGGTTGGCATTGGCCAGCAGTCAAGTGTGTCAGGGTCCCTCTGGATGGCATTCCTTCCCTCCAGTGTTATCAACCGAACCATACAGCTTGGTGTCATCAGCAAAGAATATTATTGTCTTAACCCCATAATTTTGCTATTTGACAGTTTGCATACAAGATACACAGTATCCATGAGGAATGTTGCATGCAACTGTTAAGCTTAGGATTTGTCTTATTTCAAACATGGTATGTGTGTGTCTGCCTCTGCAAGTATTTTACGTACTTGCAAAACCTTTTGACAACAAACAAAACCCAACCTCCTGTTGAAAGTCTGAGCAAGAGGAACTGGTTTGGTAGGTATGTACACAATGCCTGAGTTTGTACCTTTTCATGTGTTTGGGTCTTTTTACTGCTGGCAGAACAGGTTTCCATGGCCATTTTTTACTTTGTTCACCTGACTATTATTTTTTTTTTCCTCTTTTGTTATTACAAGCCACTGGATGCAAGTAAAGACTCCCCCCTGGTGACATTGTGTTATGGACTGTGTGTTCTGGGGCGGAGAGCATTGGGAACAGCTTCACATCACATGTCAAGGTAATAAGATGTTGTTGTAAGCTTTTCTTCCTCAAAATCCGTCTGGCTTCCTAGGTTAGGTATTAAGTACCTCTTTAGAAAAGAAAAAGATGTTAAGTATCATTTTCCTTAAACTGGACAGATATGCAACTTGCCTGTGTTACAGCAGCCAGCGAAATGTAACCAGAGAACAGCAAATAAAGGAGAACTTTAATTTCAATATTTTCTTTTAGTGAACAAGATAGGAATTCTAGTGTTGGTAAGAACCAGTTATATAACTGATGGAAACTGGCTGAGTTCTAAAAGTAAGTTCCATATCCTTCAAATATGTGCCCTGTATGGTAACAGGGTGAAGAAGAGGGCAGCTTCTTAAAACGAGGAACACATGTCTTGATGCAAGTTAGGTCAGTCCATTGTGTCTGAGTTTCACAGTTCAGCTGGCTCTGTGGCAAGCAGCTGCATTTCCTACGAATCATCTTTGGCTCAACTCTGTCATATGGCAATCTCTTCCTTCCACATTAACAGCCTCAACTTAATTTAGAAAGCCTATGTAAAATGTAATTGTACGCTTCAAGAAATCACAAGGTGATGGTTTAAAAAAAATAGAGAAGTGGATGTGGAAGCCCTTGGTCAGCTGAGTGCTGACTGTGAAACCTATTCTGCTTTGCTTTCAGGGAAACTGTTTACTAATTCTTTAAAGTATCAGCCAGTTGCGCCCAAAGGTCTTGCAGATATGCAGCGGCAAGAGTGTTTATAGCATATTTGATCTGTCATTTCTAAGTTAGCATAGTAAAAGGAGCGATTGATGCCTTTGAGTAAGACAGAGTTGTAATGATTTTTATATTATACTAAAGCATGCACAGCTGAAGCTACATTGTCTCCTTAACTGATCCATTGTGGTGTTATATTCCCTGAGAAGTGTTCCCTTTATAAATATTCATAATAAAGTCAGGCTTTCCTTACAGTGTTCCTCTTTACTTTAGTCTTTGTAAGGAGACTATTGCATGTGTGGTTTATTTGTTACTTGCTGAGTGCATATAAACATCTATTGTCCAAGCTTTGCTTATACACACATCCTTATTCTTATGTTCTGTTCTCCCTGTCTTATTCTGTAAATTATACTTATGGAAAAGAATATGTGAATTTTTGTGCAGTTCAGTATTTTTTTTTCCTCTGTCAGGGATGAACTTGTGGATATGTTTGTATTTCTATTAATATTTGTGCTGTTTGCTTCTTTTCCTTCCCCCCACCCTCACCAGTAATCTGGAGTCCTTCTTGTATGGCCTGCATGCCCTATTTAAGGGTGATTTTCGTATATCTTCAATTAGAGATGAATGGATCTTTGCTGACATGGAACTACTGAGGAAAGTAGTGGTTCCTGGAATACGGATGTCACTTAAGCTACATCAGGTGAGAGATTACACAGGAGGATGTGTGCAGTTCTTTTTATTTCTGTACAGTTGTTATTTTAAAAATAAGGTGGGAGAGGACGAAAAGTGGAAGAGAACAGAAGGGCATATGATAGTAATGGACAACTGGAAATGAGGAATATCATGTCCTGTCCTTTGTTATAGCTCATGTGCAAGGTGATATTGAGGAAAAGGGAATGCAGTTTATGCTTAAAGCTTGAAAATTACATCAGAGGTTCAGAGAATATGTCATGCCCTGTTTCATATCAGTCTAGAGATTATTCCCTTATGAACAGCATCTCTGATATTTTGCTGCACTCTTCCCCTCCCCACGTAGATGTAATTGGTTTAAAAGGTTATTGTGCTATTTAAAGCTGCACAGCCTTCTCCTCCAATGGGAATTGTTTTTCCTGTTCTCTTTTCCTTGAAGTGTTTTCATAACAGACACTTTGGAATTACTCACTGATGCGATTAGTAAGGTTTAGGTGAGAATGAGAAGGCTGATTTTTTTAATAAGCTGAAATTGGGATTTATTTCTATAGTGAAGTGAGGGTAAAGATGAGTAATCACAATTTCTGTCCAAGCCATCTATGAACTAACCTCAGCAAGTATGAGAAAGCATGTACTTGAATGATAGGCATTTTGTGAGGGGACAAAAGCATTGACAATTCTAGAAGAACAGATTGCTNGGGCAGGCAATTGCCTTTTGAGACTGTCTAGTGGTACCTGCCGTAGCCTGGCAGCCTTTCTTCCTTCCAAACAGGACTAACGTGGTCACCCAGAAGCTCATATGCCAAGACAGCAATACTGCTCATCATGTGATGTAACCCTGTACAAAAGCATTGACAACTCTAGAAGAACAGATTGCTCAAAAATCAAAGTAAATAGATAAATCGTAGTTGCACTTTATAAAGCTTCTTTTTTTGCCTTCATTTCAGAGTCTAGAACCTCAGAACTAGCATTGGTTGAATCAACTTCATGTAACAAGCTTGCCAAAGTTAGCAGAATGCTTATGTTAGAAATACATGTAGAAAAGTAGAATAATTACAAAATCCTTGTTGAAAACAGCTGGAGTACCACTTCAACAATGCTAAAGTGTTCTCGGTATATTTAGGTTACTGTGCAGAATGAGCTTGAATTAAGTCAAAGTGAAAAGTGAGGAAATTACGATTATCTGAACATTATTGTATTAATCTGTAAAGGGTGATTTTTATCCACTTGCAATGCAGTTGTGTATCCAAGATTCAGCCAGTGTTGGACACTTAGCTGTTAACCACTATCTGTCTTCAACCAAGTAGTAATGTGACCTAATACTGAATTGAACTTGTGGATTTTGTGTTTCCATTTGACTGGTGGTAATGTAAATTGTGTGATAGTATCTGATGCTGAAATAATCTCTCATCAAGTATTAATGTGAACTTTGAATAGAAAAAGCAGATAAAACTTCTTTCAGTTCTTTTTATGTAATACAGGCTTAGTAGTCAGTGCTTTACTGAAGTGTGTTATACTTGGAAACTTGTGAAGAATGGAAGAAGCTAAAATGCTTCTGCAGGCAATAGATAGAAATCCAGTGTGAAATTCAACTAGGAATTTACTTGAATCAGTAATAGCAGATCCTACTTTTTTTTTTCCTTTTGAGTTAAAAAAGTAAGCAAACACAAGCAAAAAGAATGAATCTGTTTGGAAAAAAGCTCATCTTTAACCATGTCCTTTAGTAGGTATCTGATAATTTCTTAACTAACTTCATTGAGCTTCATAAGAGTGTGAGGTGTGAAATGTTTGATTTTTTTTTTTTAATATGTAATTATTTCTGAAATATTAATCAAATCTTACCGTATGTGCATTCTTGGAAACAGGATCACTTCACTTCTCCAGATGAATATGATGATCCTTCTGTCCTCTATGAAGCCATAACAACCCATGAAGAAAATCTAGTCATAGCACATGAAGGTGACCCTGCTTGGCGGAGTGCAGTTCTTTCTAATTCTCCCTCCCTCCTTGCCCTGCGTCATGTGATGGACGATGGCACCAATGAATACAAGATCATTATGCTGAATAAGCGGTATCTCAGTTTCAGGGTCATCAAGGTAAGTCTTGTGCATGCTCCACAACATGATTGTATGGTGTGTATTTTTAATAACTATACCAAACAGCTACTTCAACTCAAAACACTACTTTTTTACTACCAATCTGTCATTGCTAGGACTGCTTCTTCTCACACAGTGAAAGTATCTAGTCAGAAAATCAGTTTCTGACTTAAGATACCTATTTCTCACCCCATACTTAGATTTGCTTTATTCTTGCTGTTGCAGCCTGTGTCCGAAAGTTCAGCTTTTTGAAGAATGAATATAAATGCTTTCAGTTCTGCACTGCAGTATTCCATAAATTCATGGAGACCTAGGTATAGCAAAGCAGTCATCACACACACTCATTGTTTCCCTTTCTGACACAGTCTTTCTATTTGGCTTTTGCAGGTGAATAAGGAGTGTGTGCGTGGCCTGTGGGCCGGACAACAGCAGGAACTTGTCTTTCTGCGTAATCGTAATCCAGAAAGAGGAAGCATCCAAAATGCAAAACAAGCTCTGAGGAACATGATCAACTCCTCCTGTGACCAGCCAATTGGATACCCAATCTACGTCTCACCTTTGACTACTTCCTATTCAGATAGTCATGAACAGCTAAAGGAGATTCTTGGGGGAGCTATCAGCTTAGGAAACATCAGAAACTTCATAGTGTCTACATGGCACAGGTGGGCTGAGGAAATGAGTTCTCATTTACTATGTGTTCATGCTCTCATTCTATTAACTAGTCTCAGTAACTACTGCTTTTAAGTATGCCTAACACAGTTTAATTCTGTAATATTCAGTCACATAAAAGTAAATAAGCCTTGATTTTTATTTTGAGCACATCCGTAGCATATGGCAACTGCTTTGGTTCAGGATTAATTTCAAGGCATGGAAGTAATGCACCACAAATTACGTAAATGACAGCTTGGAGAAAGAAAAAACCAGGACAGAAAGTGCAGATGCTGCAGCTCCTGTTCTAATGTCAGATCTGATAACAAGAGACAATACAACCTCTGTATTTCAGTACCATCACTTTTGCAGTCTATAATACCATTTTTACAGTATCAGGACTGTTTGGTAGGATTCCTGTCTTGCAAATATTTAGCATGCAAATGTAGTATTAATGCTGTTAGGCTGCACTCATCCATAGTAACAGAAGTGTTAGCTGCGTAGAATTTCATGTTTGCTTATGAATACCCAGTGTGTCAGAGCCAGAACAAGTAACTGGAGTGATAATATAGTCGACATGCCTCCTCCCCCAGTAACTCAGTACAAACTCTTCCTATGCTGTATCTTACAGGCCATGAGAACTTGTACTGCAGGTCTGGCCTGCATGTGGCTCCAAAAGCAAGTGGCAGCTGTGTGTGGCATTCAGAAATGTGTGCTGGTTCTTGCCAGTCCTGTAGCTGTTCTGATGGTCATATTTACACTTGGAGATATAGAGCACATCAAACAGAAGGTGCTGCTTCACCCCAGAATATGCCACACTTACTACTCTCTGTGGTGTTTGCCTTCTTTTGCTGTCTGCTTGTCTGACACGTGGATAGAATAACAGCTGAAAGTATTACACAGAACAGTGTATGGATCCAAGCTGTGTATGCTTTGGGATTCTGAATCTCGGGACAAATACAGTCACAAAGAAGTGCTCAGTTGTTTGAGTGCAACAGTAAGGAAAGAGTAATAAAAAGTATGAATTGAAGAAAGGAGGAATGTGCTGGTTTTTTTTTTTTCTGTCCATCTGAAGTTCATTAACGCAAATGATGCAGTGAAAAGCCTGTATGATTATATCCACTAGAAAACATTGTCTGACTTGCTGTCTAAATGTTCAGAATTCACAGGAGAATTTGTGATTCAAATAATGGCAATATGTGCT
>NDXB01013214.1:41274-51788 GCA_002631895.1 Agapornis roseicollis | reverse complement strand
AAACCCCCAAAAGGAAAAAAAAAAAAAAATCAGATAAAGGTTGCAAAGAACAGACAGGAATACAGAGTTTGTAGAAAAAAGATAAAAAAAAAAAAAAAAAAAAAAAAAAAAAAAAAAAAAAAAAAAAGAAAAAAAAAAAAAAAAAAAAAAAAAAAAAAAGGAAAAATAAACAAGAAACTGAAAAAAACCCCACGAACAAAAAACTCCCACCATGTCAGGTCATCTGAATAGACAAAGCTTCTGCAGTCTTAACAATACACAACTGATGTGTTAAAGAGCATAAATTTTACTAAACTATTACAAAATAACCAAGGTTTTATCTCTATTGTATTTCCGAAGTGGCTTGATTTTTCAAAAACTACTTTATATGAGCATTTGGCTTACCATAAATTACTGTTACTTGAATAGTTGTCATGAAGAAAGTTGCAAGCTCTTAGAAAGCAGCATTTATTGTGAAGCATGTTCTGAGACAAAGTCAAGTTTTATGTGATTTTTGGGAATGCTGTGGATTGTGCTGAGTAAAGCCTTTTGCCTGTCATCATAAGGCATTTCTTACCATTGTAGTGGTTAGGAGGCCTGACTTAATATATCAGTTGCATTATGTTTTCAGACTAAGGAAAGGCTGTGGAGCTGGCTGCAATAGTGGTGGAAATATTGAGGATTCAGATGCTGGAGGTGGAGCTTCTTGCACAAGTAACAATGCAACTATCAATGAATCTCAGAGCAGCATGTCACAAGGAGGAGGGAATGCAACTACAGGGCAGGGACCTGGAGCAGTACAGCACCCTCCTGTTGCAGCTCATCCCACAACTCTTCCTGCAGCTCATCCACCAACTCATCCCCCCACTTTGGGTAAAGTTGCTTTGTTTTATTTTAATGATCTTATACAAGTACAATATTATAGGCAGAGCTGGCCTTTCAGGTCTTTGGAACAGGCCTAAGTTACAATAAAAAGCAAGCAAAAGTGATCTGATGTAGTGTTAATGTCTACTGGATTCATCTCAAACTATAGTTCTGCTTTCTGCAATGCAAGGTTCCCAAACAAATTAGAGCAGTAGGGGTATACTTGTGCTGGCAAGATAGATTAAATAACTTTTATAACTTGTTTCTACAGATAGGATTTTTTTTTTTATCTCTCATATTGTCTGTAAATGCTAAACTTTGTATTTTTTGAGTGTTATTATAGTTCTTACTTAAACAGTAGAATGTCTTTTCTGTTTCCATAGTATTTTAGCTGAATCCTATCCAAGAGTCTGTAGTGATCTGTAGCTAGGGAGGGGTAAACAGTAAAGCTGAGAAAAGGCTTTCCAAACTCTACCTTTGCTCAGAAAGTGTATGAAAGTGTATCTAGCTGAATAAACTTGTTTTATACAAATAATTAGTTTGTCAACTGTGGAAAGGTATCCACAAGCACTTGGTATTGGAAAAACAATAGCACCAATTCTCATAAACAGCAACTCCTGTTTTTCAAGTGTATTAAATGTTTCTGAGCTTGTTTAAACACAGCTTTTGCTCTAGCATATTTTCTGACTCAATCTTTGAACATCTAGTCAAGGATACTAAGAAATAATGTTTACAGTGTTTTGAAACATAGACATTTACCTGCCTTAATGCCTTAAGTATGGGAAACTTAAGTGTAATATTAAGAAACGAACAGTGCAGGAAGAGCAGAAAACTGAAGTATTTTTCAGGTGACTTGTCTTAAAGGGATTGGGAATTGAACAGAATATGAAATTCCAAAATAGGACGAGCGGATTGTAATCAAATGCTGTGCTATATGAAATGCAGCAGAGCTATTCTGCAGTACAGTTGTTTCAAATGTTGTTGATTAGACCCAGAAGTTTTGTCTGTAAGCGCTAAGGTGTTTGTCAGCAATCTAATGTGTGTGGGAGGCTTTATCAAACTCTCCTGATTCTGTATCTTTTACTTTTAGGCACCAGTCACAGCTCTCACTCTGTGCAGTCAAGCCTTGTCAGACATTCCCCTGCCCGTGCCTCAGTAGCTAGCCATTCATCTTATTGCTACGGCAGTCGTCATTCATCTCTTCGCACATCCACAACGGGCTTTGTGCCTTGTCGGCGCTCTTCCACCAGTCAGATATCCCTTCGTAACCTTCCATCATCCATCCAGTCCCGCCTGTCTATGGTGAACCAAATGGAACCTACTGGCCAGACTGGGGTCAGCACGCAGCATGGACTGCCCTCTTCTAGCAGCTCCAGCCAAAGCATCCCAGCCTGTAAACAGCATGCCCTTGTGGGCTTTCTAGGGACAGAAGGAGGGAGTAATGCAGCTGAAACTCAGTCAGGTGGCAATGCAAGCCCTGCAAATCAAATGCAAGCCAAAAAGGATGACGTTATTTACAGAATCCAGGTGAATAGTCAAGAAGAACAAGTTAACCTATGCTTCCATGTGCTTTTGTTAGTGTTACCTTGGATGTTGTTGAAATCACTACTTTCTAAATACACACACAGTCTGGAATGCCTCAGTATACAACTATTGTGCAGTTACATTTGGAGAACTAATGTGAGGAAAAGGATATCTGGACAACCAACCTTCTTGCATGCTTAGACATCCCTGTTTACTTGTATGTTTTGCTGTAGTGCAGCTTTGAGAATGTCAACTGAGCTCAGTTCCATTTCATACTTAGTTTGACTTTATTCATTGCAACATGTAAAACTGAACAGCTTCATTTGCAAAATAGAAAGCAGGTAGCTTTTTTCATTTAAACCAATTCAGTTTTCCACAGAAGTGTAAAAATTTTCACTTTTATACATATTTATTCATTTTCATGTGTATTTATTCTTTGGTTATTGCCTCAAGTCTGGGTTTCCTGAGCAGCAAGCAGTACACCATTAAGTCAATTATGGCAGCCTTACTTGTTTTGTGAATATCCAGGAATTTGTATTCTTGCTCTTCTAGCTTTTTATTAGCCCTATGTGTATGCCTTTGGCAGTATATTAGTGAGAAACATCAAGAAGTAGATTAAACAGGGTAAATTATAACAAACATGATCATTGTAGAGTAATCCTTATTAAACTGCATCATATGAAGACAGCCTGGGGAAGAGAAGGCTGCGTGGAGACCTCATAGCAGCCTTCCAGTATCTGAAGGGGGCCTATAGGGATGCTGGGGAGGGACTCTTCATTAGGGACTGTAGTGACAGGACAAGGGGTAACGGGTTCAAACTTAAACAGAGGAGGTTTAGATTGGATATAAGGAAGAAATTCTTTCCTGTGAGGGTGGTGAGGCTCTGGAATGGGTTGCCCAGGGAGGTTGAGTGCTCCATCCCTGGCAGTGTTTAAGGCCAGGTTGGACAGAGCCTTGGGTGGCAGGGTTTAGTGTGAGGTGTCCCTGCTTATGGCAGGGGGGTTGGAACTAGATGATCTTAAGGTCCTTTCCAACCCTAACTATTCTATGATTCTATATTGGGTGAAGTTAATGAATTAATTTTGCAGGTCTGTACTTAGTCGCTTCTGTTTGCAGGCAGGAGCTGTTTTATCAAACTGCCTAATTCCTCTGTGGGAGGAGGGTACAGGCAAAGTTGTCATGTGCCCTTGGATAGTGGATACTGTGGTTCTCTCTATCCTTAAATAGGTGGAAGTTTTCAGGAGTTTTTTTCCTGCTGCCCCTGTGGAAAGGCCAGTTTACTTAAAAACACAGGGTGGGTCTCAACTAACAATGCTGGTAGATAAATAGATCTTCAGCCCAACAGCAAATTCTCCAAGACAGTGTTTCTTAATGTGTTCTGTAAGAAGTGATGAGGCAGTTTTAACAATTCATCACTTAACTGTCCCCTGCTACTGGACCATGTGCTGCCTATGTTTATGTTGTCATGTCTTCTTAGACCCTGCCATGAGCCAGTGTAACATGACAGAAGGGGTGGGAAGGGGAACCAGAGCTGCTGCTTCAGACAGCAGTGACCTGATATATTGTCAGCTCTGTGTGTGAAACCACAGCCTAATTTTCAAATGCAGTACTGCTCAAGGTTTTTCCTAGCCTGGAGCTTGAATTTCCACTGTTGAAATTGGTCAGAACTCAATTTCTGTGGGTTAAGGTCAGTTCTCTGGAAGTATGCAGAAGCTACAGTTTATCTATTTCTCTTCAATTTTGGCTGAACTAACAGTCAAAACTCAATTCCTACTTATAGTTAATGGATCCCAGTCAAGTACTGGAAGGGATCAACGTGTCAAAAAGGAAAGAGCTGCAGTGGCCAGATGAGGTGATACGGCTAAAAGCTGGAAGAAACAGCTGGAAAGACTGGAGTCCTCAGGAAGGCATGGAAGGCCATGTAAGTTTTACTCAGAAGCTGACAAGCTAATTTTAAGAGTGGCAGTGTCTTGGTGCTATGGCAGTCTGCCTAGATGTTAAGACCAAAGATAAATGTGGTAGTAAGTTGGATCAGCAGCTGTCCTCCAAGTCACTGTTGCTGGAAGAGCAGGTCCAGAATCCTAGTTTGAAGCAGAAGGATATTACTGCAGCTGTATCCAAAAGACACAGGGTGATGATTCAAGCAACCTCTGCTTCCTTGCCTTCTTCCAGCTCTTGTAATGAACTCTCAGGCATTGCACTCATTCATCCAACCTTCATTTTCCTTTCTTTAAACTGTCTATCCTTGAGCAATTACAGAAGATCAGTTTACCAATGAGTCCTTAACTGAATGCTTAACAGTATTTGTTTCTAAATTATCCTGATGAAGATAGTCAAGATTGTCTTTAGGTGCCTCTTAATTATAGGTACATGCTAAATGTTTACTTTCTCTTAAAGAAATGTGCTGTGGCTGAAACTTGCAAACACTTATGACTTGAACCTCTCTCTCTCTTTTTCCTAGGGTTATACCTGTGTTTTATAAAAAGTCATTGCATTAGTTAGAAAACTTACCTCTTGATTTAAGCTCCTTTTAGGAGTAAAAAACCCAGCTCTGTCTTTGAACCTTTTTGGTTTTTACTGAAGCATATGGGATTTTTTAGATCTTTGTGTCAATAAAGATGCTCTAGTCAGTATTCTTCCAGTGATAAATAGTAAAAGGGAAGAGTCACTGATGTTGTGTCTGTATTGGTTTGTCAAGAAAACTGTTTTTATTTGGAATGTGCTAGCTCTGACAGTTTATAAGAATTTGCTTTGACTGAGTGGTTACCTCAATTGGAGTCATTATTTATAAATTTAATTCAGGGGCTGGATTTTGTTGTCTGAACGTCTGCATCACTGTGGATGTATGTGCAAGCTTCAGGTAAGAAATGGTAATATGCTGATAACACAGCATATGTCAAATCTGCTTTGTTATGTATGTGAAGGAAGGGCCCTGGAAATAAATCCCTTCCACAAATAACTGTACCATAGTTGACCATCCGCTCTCAAGATAGTAGGGTTATCTTGTATGTCTTCCGTTTCTGATCCTACAGCTGTATTCTTGCCTCCTGCAATGTTGCTCATCAAGCAGTTTGCAAGCTAAAGCCTTATGTCAGTGCTGTATGAGTAGAAAGCTGTTGTAAGCAGTATTCAGTTTAGATGTTATAGTTTTGGAATTTCCTTGTTAGCCATTGCAGATCAAGCATGCTGTTAAGATGGTGAATGTGAAGGGTTGTATCAAAACATGTCCTGTTACCTGTATCACTGGACAATTTTTTTTCTTTTCATGAGTTTGTGTATTTTGCAGTTGCAGCATGCAGGCATGTAATGATTGGTGTTACAGAGAGAATTAAAACAAGGATTTGAAGGGCAGAGTAAGCTGCTGTTCTAATGCTTCTCATCTATTTTTGGTGCAGGATACCGGCAGGGTTTTTTAGAAGCTCATTTTTGACCTAAGGTGAAAGGGGTAAAGCACCAGATTATCCTATGTGTGATTAGAGAGACAGGATTTAACTTGACATAGTTTCCACTGCCTGCTTCAGCTGCCTGTGGTTAAACATACTAGTATCATAAGCTGTCAGGACAGTCTTCCCTTTCTGATCCTGCAGCTGCATTCCTTTCTGCAAACAGACAGGAATGATTCTTACCTGCTACAGTGCTGCTCATTAAGCAATTTACCAGCCAGAGCCTTATGTCAGTACTCTTGGTATGAAGTCCAGCTCTTTCCTACTACATAGAAAAAGCATTTTTCCTAATTTTGCTTTTTATTTTGCTAAGTATGCAGTACATATAATGCACAAACACATTATAGTTTCTTCAAGGAAATGAAATTTAGCATTCCTCTTTCTATTGTATTTACTTTTTCCAGGACTTAGAGATTAAGCGATCCTCTGTATTATCCTTCTGTGATACCTGCACTAGCATGCAGAAGAGCCATTTTCCCCCTCAAGAGGTTCTTACCCCCCTCTTTGCTGTCTAGTGATATCATTTTGCGTGTTGTCACTCATGGGGCATCAAAAAAATGCCAATCATAATAGGAGAGATGGTAAAACCAAGTGTGAGTGGGTGGTTGCAATGAGTTATAATCAATGTACAACTGTTGCATAAGCACAGTTTTTAAGGAGTCATGATACTGATGCTTTTGGAGTCTGCCCTTAGCTATCACAAAGGCACACGTTTAAGCTGATCAACAAGGATGTATATTCTGTATGTATTTGGGGGTAGAATATTCCTGACCTCACTCCATACAGCAGCATAAAAAGTTTACTTTAAAGTCAGACTTGAACACACTGCTTGAGTATCACGCTGTTGTATCAGACAAAGGGGAAGTGAAGATGCCCTGCTTCCCTAGGTGAAACACTCTTCCTGTGAATGCAGTCTGTATCTGCTGCAGTGGAGAAAGCTGAATCTCCTTCACTCAGCATTAGAGAAATTGACAGCTGTCAGTTGGGTATAGTGAGGATTAAGGGGGTCTTTTGAGTTTGGTCTTGGAAGATGTAGATTAACTGTGGAGTTCTGTCCTTTCTTCCTCGCCTGAATCTTTAGAACTCCTGCAAACTGTCCTGTCCTGGATTACATTTTACTTATTTTTTACCTTGTGTTGTCTTGAATTTAGCAGATTTGAGAATTCTGTTTCTGTGGAGCTGGCAATACTTAAACCCATGTTACTGGAGCATCCTTGTGGTTCCTTTGGGGCACCCAAAAATTTAAGGTTTATTTTTATGGAGGCAGCTGAGCAGACACACACAAGGGCCTGTATGGAAAAAGGGTCTTTCCAATGGTCAGTATCAGGCAAAATCCTTGGTAGCAGCAGATCAAAGAACATGAATTCTGTGTAACGAAGAGAGTATGGGACAGTAGGTTGTAGCACTGTTTCTGAAACATGGTCTCTCTGCAGTATTTTTTCATTTGAAATTATCTTTGAATAATTTAATTCAAAAGATCAACCTTGAATTCAGAGTGAACAAAATTAGGGCAAGGGATTTGACTTAGAGGAGAGAGTAGTTTATACCCAGCTCTTGATAAACTACAGTTCTGTGCTATTGCTGTTCAATACTGAGGTATTTTAAAACTATTACAGCTTTGGAATATAAAATATCCCAAATCAGTACATATACACTTTTAACAGTGTTTACTCACTTTGCATGAACTGTTTGGTTCTGATTTGGATCAGCTGATGAAATTCAAATCAAAGGCTGGCTTTTCTCAGGTAAGCTGCAGCTGTTCAGCAAGGCTTTAAGTGGGTATGCTTACCTGTGAGTATGCTGTCCCTGAAAAGTGAGCAACTAAGTCAGTATAGCACTTACATTATTGCTCCTTTTGTCCTGTAAGGGTCTTGAATTATCAGCCATGATTTTGACATGGCAGTTTTCTCCACAGAACTTCATGTTTTATTACACTTCTTTTTTATTTCCCCCTAGGTGATTCACCGCTGGGTGCCTTGCAGCAGAGATCCAAGTAGTCGGTCCCATATAGATAAAACCATCCTGCTTGTTCAGATTGAAGATAAATATGTTGCTGTTGTTGAAACTGGAGTCCTTGAACTTGGGGCTGAAGTGTAAATCTCTTTGAGACTGAAACTTCCCCTTCTCCAACGGTTCAGAAGAGAGAAGGGTCCAGAAGAAGCAGCTCCCAGGACATGAAACTTGGTCCAGTTGTAGGAAAGGACTTGAAACACAGATTTGTTTAAGTTCCTTTCCCCAAATAAACAAGTGTAAGAAATTTTTTTAAGTTGTTAGCTGCTGAAGAAACATTTGCATGAAGGATAGATTTGTTGAGACATATCTCTTTGTTTATAAATTTTGTTTATGCATTGCGTAATGCTTTAAATCAACAAACTTTTCAGTTCTAAGATCAGAGCACCTCATATTTTTCTAATTGTTTTGCCAAAAATTGCCATGTCTTGTCACAAGAGTGTGTGGAGCTCATCCACCTTATTTTAAAGAAATTGACTACAAACCTTCAGTTTGGTGAAACAGTGTAAGGGTTTCAGGTGTGGCAAGAAGAGACTGAAACAGATGTATAGATTCTTATTCCTTATGAGCTAAACATTAATGAGAACTGCACTAATTTTTTTACAGCAATGCACTAAAAACAACCCTGAGATTGCTGAGAACATTTATTTATATATATAAATATAAGTATATAAAATACCGTTATTTAAATTGCCTTTGGGATTAATCCCCTCCCTCTCCATATACATGTTGATGGTAAGGGCTGTGCCATGGGTTTGATTCTATGTTCTGTATTTCGTACAAGTGCATTTGCTGCATCCTTTTCACAATAAATGGTAAAATAACATATATAGAAAAGCACCTGAGTATCCCTGTACTACATCAGACTATTGTGGTGGCAGTGGTACCTCAAATCTGTACAACACATCTAGCTTTAAAGTGAATCCTAAAATACTACCTTTCATTTGTTCCTTCCTCACTGGCCCTGGCTACTTTGCTTCTTTACACCCGAAGCTGACTGTGTTGTTTTGTTGGCTCTTCTCTGGCAGAGATGGTTGTTTCAGTTTTGTAGGGGGAGGTACAGGTCTGTGTTTACTTCATGGATGATTGAAGGGTTTTTATTCTATCCAATTTAGAAAGGAAAAACAGCAACAACAAAATCCCCAAGAACAACAACAAAAAAATCACTTCAGCTTTTAAAGAGCTTTCATAGAAGGCACAGCCCTAAAGTTGTATCACTTTTACCACCTGCCTTTTCTTTCCCTTTAGTCTTCATTCTTTTCTATGACTTGAATTTTATTTTCTGTGATGATATATTCTATGTAAGTGTAATTTGAGTATTTATAACTGTGAAGTTGAATTACTCATGTGTTACATATCCTAGGTTTCATTGTATTTTTTTAAAAGTGTGTATTCAGGGAAACAACTCAGAACTATCATGGGAGTGTGAGAGGGAAACTGGTTTGTTCTTGACTTGCAGTTCCTATGACTCACTTTTCTTAATCCGTAAGAAAAAAATCTACCTGTTGTGATTGTTTCCTGTTTCTGACCTGTAATTACTTAGGACTCTGTGGGGGAAACTGCGCACAGTCCTAGCTTTTTGGGAGCAGCCATCTTCTTCCCAGTCACCTCCACTTCTTTATATGTAACATAACCAGAAGAGACTTCTCATTCAGCACAGAGATTATTGTAATTATTTCTCTGACATCGGAGGAACGTTGTCTATTATGTACCTAATGTAAGAGTGAAATTATATGGGCTGAGAAAAAAAGACAAACAGCTACCTAAGAAACGTATGTATTCTGACTCAAGTCACTGTATGCCATCTAGCCATGAAAGGGTAAGTCTGTGTGCCTGGTAGCTAGTCAATTCTGGATACTGTTCCTAGTGAATTATACTGGGACTTTGCTTACATCGTATACTATGCAAACATGTACTCAAAGTACTGTGCATCTTACTGTTGCATATTACTATTTGGTTTATGCATATGCAGTTCAATTCAATCTTGGTGTAAATGCACAGTTCTAGGTCTGCCACCTTTGAAATAATTCTGCTGTTCCACTTCATTTATCATATCTGCACATTATAGGGTAGCTAAATTCATCTCCTGCATATCTGAAACCTTAGCACAGTAGATAAACCTTCTTTAGCAGTCTGGTAATCAGGAATTAAGAAAAATGTGTACACTTTGAATTGAAGGTTTTAGTTGAGGTATTATTCTGTGTCTTTGCCTTCAGGTAATGACAGGGGTTTCTGTACCACTAGGAATACTGCTTTGTTTTAGAAAGAGGGGTTTGAGAATAGGCCCCATTTGATATTAGTTGCACAAGGCTGGGTTTCTTTCTTGTACTGAAGCCTTGAGGTAAGCAAATAAGTGAAAGTCAAAATGCAGTGAGGGTTTTTGTTTGTGGGTTTTGGGGGGGTTATGGGAGCTGTATTTTTGTTTGGGTTTTCTATTCATAAAAAACCAAACTTGACTAAAGCAACTTTTTGTATGCTAACCCTGGCTTTGAACAATCTTTCAGTCTTTTCAGGACAATGTCCATTGCTGGTAATAGATAAGAATTAATGGCTCGTTAACATAAAAATCTATAGAGGATGTTTAACTGCCTGGAATTAGATCAGCAAACAGCTGATTGGGAGGGGGAAAAGGTGGGGATTTTTTTAAGGGGCAAAGAGAATTAATGGATCTTTCTCATTTTTTTTTTTTTTTTT
>NDXB01013214.1:20799-40492 GCA_002631895.1 Agapornis roseicollis | reverse complement strand
GGGGGGGAGGAGGAGGAGTTAGATCTTTCTAAGCTTTCATGAAAACCCATTCTGGATGAGTGCTTTATCTCTCTCCACTTGCATTGTGATACTCTTTTGCCATAAGAACATTCCAGTTAAGCCCCATTGTTTTAGCTTCCAGGTAGTTTCCATCTCTGAATTCTTTAACAGTGATATCTATGTGTTACATACCTGCTCCCTAAAACAAAGATTAAATTACAGAAAAATGCTGGAGCACACACCACCACCCCCCACCCCTCCCCCAATCAGATTATGTTCTTTGGTAAAAATGGCTGCTACTTAATTTTTTAAATCCTTTCTCTGTTTTACCTCTCTGTGAAATATTTTAAAATGTTCTGATTAAAGCAAAACCCTAAAATGTTTGTGACACCACGGATGACACCTGTATTTCTGTGCCACTTGCACCATTATACTTGTGATGAATTCAGGGGTGTGCTCTCATGATTCAGCATTTGCAAACTGATTTTGGAGTTGAGGGGAGAGTAAGGGAGGAATAAGTAGGTTGAATGTTCCTGTAGTCACTTTGGGACATTTGGCATGTTTGTGTGGTAATCTCATTTTTCAGGTCAGCTGTATAGCTCATCACCAGGGATTCCTTACCCCCATATTCACAACTGTCTTTGAAATCTAAGAACTCTTTGAGAAGCTTAGGTGATGGGTGAGCTGAAAGATGAAGACTTGGGGTACAGGTCTCTGCCCATGGCTATTTGGCAGATGGCTATAAAGCTTTATCTGGACTTGGGTGGGCAGGGACAAGAGATGCCTTACAGTCAGATTCAACATCAAATTGTTTCTCTGGTAATGCACACAGCAACACAGACCTAGGAATGGAAGATACAAAGACACTGCTTCTTCAATTGCAGAGCTCTCCATTCACAGAATGGAGCAGGATCGATTGCATTTCTTACCATTAACAATGTTACTCAGATGTTGTTCAACTCATTGGATTTGGGGTTATACCACCACAGGTTTTATGTACTTAATTTTATTAAGGATTTTTTATACCTATTATATAGGCATCTATTCTTTTCTTGTCTGGCTTGCTATTTGATAATCTCTTGCAGTACGTTCAGTGGCACTGGACTTGTTCAGAAATTCTAATGGTAAAATTACTGGTGCCTTAGTAAAAAAGTGGGTACATAACACCTTGGTGGAAAGTAAAGCATGTGGCTTGTTTCACCCCAGCATGATACGCATATTTCAAAACAGGGGATTAAGATGGCTGCCCCAAAAGATTTTTGGGAGTATAAATATGTCACTTGGTCACAAACATCTGAATATGAGCAATTTTTATGACTTCTGCTATGTACAGTTTGAATAAATAATCCCAGTACACCTAGGCCACAGCTCTGAGAGGCGGCAATCACATAGCTGGGCTTCTGAGTGTGTTACACAGATGTCCCCAGGAGCCCGATGTTGAGCTGCTGGTTAGGAAAGGGAGAGGGGAGTACAGTGTGAGAGGATGGGCTTGGTTTTTAATGGACAATGGAAATATGTATCGCCTCTGCCAGCAAACAGATACCTTGCCAGGGATAGGGATATACATACCTGCGTGTCTGTGAGCGTGTATGTGTCTGCGTGTGTTACTGGAAATGGCCTGTAAATAGTGTAGCTGTTTAAAATGGAAAAGGCAGAGAGTTTTTTGCAACATGTTGCAGCAAAAGGACAGTATTGACAGTGGAGAAACACTGAGAAATAAAAAAAACTTTTTTCACTTGTTGTCATTTATTGCACTACTCTGTTCTCTTGAGTCATTCATACTTCTAAAATCAGATCACTCCTTAATGAAAGATTCTCTTACTTTCAAATTCTGTTACCTTTCTATAGAAAGGAGAATCTCAGCTATTCCTGGTTTACTGCCAGCATCATACCTGTTTTCATGCATCTCTTCTACACTTAAATGTTTTCCCCTTGGCTTTGGTGAAGTCATTTTAGTATTTATCATAATTTCCCTTCTCTTGAATTTTTTTTCAAAGCCCAGAAATTATTGTGGTGTCTTTATGCTCAGTCATTTTCCATTCTTCATGGTTCTAAAGGAACTATTTTATCTGTGTGGGGTCAATCGGTGATTTCTAACTTTTTCCTGTCCTGGATCTGGTAGCCAACTGCACCAGAGTGCTAAATCCTGAGCAGCTCTACACTTCTTTGAACCACTTGTTGATACAGTGATACTTATCTAAGAATACCCAGCTGCTCTCTGTACATGGTCTCAAACTTCTTCATTACTAGTACAGAGAGTTACAACATCTTGTTGCCCTGCATGAGGACTGAATTTTTCAAAGGTCAGGATGATGGTGAGTTACAGGTCTGGGTGCTGCAAGAGTTGGTCTGTCCTGGTTTTGAAATCAGAACAGTGTCTCCTGGGATTTGCTTCTTGCCTGCACTAGGCAAGGTGACTTAACCCACGAGGCCTTGATTTATGAATGAAAGAGGAGAGTACAAATACATGTGTTCTTAAGGAAAGCCAGGTCCTTTCAACTGAAACCTACTGTATCTCAATTAAAATTACTTGTCAGTTGAGAGTCACAGTCTGTTTGGAGCATCACTCACAGCTGTCTTCCACCGGGGAAGGCAACTCCTGCTGGTTCAGGTTACCTTGCAGAGCCAACCACATTTGGACTGCTGGGCCTACAACCACCAGCTGTGGTTCCAGCTACATTTTATTTTAGCAGTGACAATATCTAAGGATGGGAGCAGGACGCATGATTAGGGGGTAGAAAAGAAGACAACAGACTTATGCTCTACTTTGCTCTTCCTTGTTGGTGTCAGTCTGCAGCTGGTAAAAACTGGGACATCAGAGTCACAGTATCAGTTTGCTTTTGCCTGAGCCAACTCTTAATTCATGTGTGGCTCTGTGAGGCAGTGTACGGGGACGAGGAACAGGATCTTTGCTTCACCTAGTCTGTGTGAGCATCATGCCTGTCACACAGCTTCTTTCTAATGCAAAGATTATCCTATGCCCTGTTTTACCTCTGGAGAGAAAAAATCTTAGGTAGAAAGATACTCTGGTTCCAGCACAATGTTGCCATGTGCAGTGTTGAGCATCTCTTCAGAGAGTTGTCCAGTTTGGTTGGATCACCTTAAATTGATTTTACACTGGCCCATTAGGAAGTGATTTGGTTTTTCCCCTAGATCCTAGTACAGAGTGCCATGTCCCATTGTAGAGCACTCAAATGCTTTGGTGAAAACCCAGGTTACTCAAGCACTGAGTTTGCACCATTCCAGTGATGTGCAAGAGGTCTGGTTTAACCCGGCCATGCAGCCTCCTGTGTTTTGCCGCACTAGTAGCAGGGACCACTCAGTCACGCTGCGACTGCAAACAAGGTTGGCTGCGTGTTTTCGTCCCTTTTCAGCTCCCTTTTCTACCGTTAACACATCTGTGCCTGTGGAGCCGGTCTGTCTCGTCCCTTCAGGCTCCGCAGCCGCGTTCAGGTGCTGGGACGAAGGCCCGGCAGGTGGCGGCAGGAGCCCGCGGAGCTCCCGGTGCTCGCGGTCTCGGCGGCGATCGGGCTGCTCCGCTGTGGCCGGACAAAGCCCCGCTCCGGACCCTGCCCCTGAGGCCCTCACAGGGGATCGGTAGCGGGGGGTTCAGGGCAGCCCATCATCTGCAGGCCTCGGAGCACACTGCTGGTGTTCGCAGAGCCAGTTTTCACACCCTTACCTGGCTTTGTGCTTGCTCCTCTGGGGCTTTGCTGTTCTCAATTATGCCAGTTTAATCTTTACCCCCTGTCAAAGCACCCAGATGTTTCTGTAAGTCAGACGGCAAAAGCCGATGGCAGTGTTCACAGCAATCAGTGTTGGTCAGTGCTGGGCTGCCTGATTATCAGAATCAGCTAGGTTGGAAAAGACCTTTAAGATCATAAAGTTCAACCCTTACCCCAGGAATGCCAAGGTCATCACTAAACCGCTGAGGGCCTCATCTATGCAGTGTTTGGAACACTTCCAGGCATGGTGACTCCATCACTTCCCTGGGCAGCCTGTTCCAATGCCTGACCACCCTTTGGTGAAGAAATTGTTCTTGCACAAAGAGGATGCTGTCTGCAGGCCTTCTCTGCAGAACTGAGGCCTCTGCCCCGGATGGGAATGCAACCCTAGCCTCAGCAGCCCTGTGATGGGAATGTGCCAAGAGGCAAGGCAGCAATCGTAGCAAGGGCAGGGCCTGAACACTCCATCTGGGGATCCCACAGGTCCCAAGTACCTGAGACCTTGCTGGGTCACCACATATTAATATCGATAAGCCTCCCATACCCCTCAATGAAAGTTGCTGGGAAAGTGGGAGCAGAGTAGCCTGTGTGCCCTCCAGCAGCAGCACAGGCTGTGCTGCCCGCTGTGTGGGTCCTGGTGAGCTGCTGTCCACCACCCCAGGATGCTGAGGTACCGAGGTGGCTGGGGCTGGCTCCAAACCTGCACTGATCAGGCAGCGTGTGCCCAGCTACTGCACAGTCTTGCTATGAGCTCAGGGTGGTTCTTCAGGAGTCCTTTGCCCCATCAGCTCTGCGTGAATCTGTGTCCTTCCCACCATGGATCAGGGCAGGGATGAATAAGTTTGATTTGGGATTCTGGGACACTGTTTTATAGTGGCCTCCTGGATGCCAAAAGGCAAGTAAGACAGACACCCACACAACTGTTAACTCTGTCTGATTGTTAGTGATCCCATGGCCAGGGAAGTAAGAAGGAAGGAGCAAACAGCAAGAAAAAGACATTCACTGGGGAAAGAGAAAGACTGCCTTCAGCTTTCAGGAGGCTGGAAGAGTTGAAGCAGACAGCTCCAGTGTATTTTCTCAGTCTCTTTCCAGTAATTGCCAGTGTTTAGGTGAACCATTCCTCAAAAGTACAAACCAATTTTGAATATGAGTCTGATTTACCAAGTATCAGTTTCAGAAACCACTCAAAAGGTCGTAACAGGCCCCTTTTCTTCACTGCTGTTTTGCATATCTTAATGTACATTATCATTCTCATGCAAAATTGCAGATGAACCCTTGATTTAACAGCACAGTATCCCTGCTCTTCTGCAATGCTGGGAACGAAATGGCTGCTGTTTCCACATGCAGTTCTTGGAAACGCATGGCTAACTCCTATGATGCAAACACCAGTCTGTAATGCAGCTGCTGATAGAGATCTGAGTGGCCCGTGCTGCTTGTTCAGACCCCACATCACATCCCATGGCTGGCAGGTCTCACAGGATGGCTCAGAGATGTGTGCCATGAGCCTGCACTGAGTTCAGCAGCTCTTGCTCACTCCTGTGGAAAAGAACCCTTGGGGCCTGCCCCCTTGTGAAGCTGTCCTTCAAGCCTACCTGCTCCATCTATTGCAGGCACCTGAAAGCACAGGCAGGGGATGCTCTGCAGTAAATCAATGTTGCCTGTGTAGAAAACCATTTCCTGCTTTCTCAGTGGAGCCTGTTTCACAGTCCCAGCAGCGGCTGACGGGGACGGAGAAGCCATAGCGATATTCCCCAGCAGCAGGAACCATTCCAGCCCTCCTGCTTTCTCACTGTGGGAACATCAGAGGTTTGGAGCACACCAGCTCTCCTGTGCACTGGAACTGCTGCGGTACATTAACTTTTCTCTCTTGTGTGCTTCATATTTACCAGCACTTTGAACGATCGGTCCCCGGTGTTCCCTCACACCCGCTGGGAGGGAGCCAGCAACATCCACAACATCCCTCCCTGCCGATGCTGTCATTCCAACGTGTATAAAGCAGGATTAGTAGCAGCTCGTCCCTCTGCATGTTACAAGGTGCAGCTCTCTGGCAGAAGCATTGCTCTGATATATTAGGAGCAATTACAAACTACAGCTTCCCCTCTTCTCTTCATTTGCTATTAATGGAGCGTTTTGTTTCATCAATGTATGCTGAGTACAGCAAGACTGGGGCTGTTTCCTCCCTGGACCCGCAAAGACATTAGCCCAAGGGACTATTTGCCCAGCCACGGCAGAGCACAGCAGCTCATATTTTTCAGCCTCTCAGGGTCTTTTCCATGAATGCCAAGGTAACCTCTTTGCTGCACCCTGGTTTTCATACTCTTCTCTCACCTTTGAGTAAGGCTTGGAGACCTCTGGACTGCCGCTTCCTGCAGCAGTCTTGTCTTTAGTCACTGAATCTGTGAGAATGATCCCTGAAAATGATCCCTGGCTGTGTCCTGGGTGATCTGATTTATGGGTCCTGGGGACCTGGATGTGCCCTGGAGCTGCAGCCATGCTCTCCCTCAGCTCCACATCTCTTCCATCTTGGAAGAGATGTATTCATTGTTTCCAGGGCAAATGGCACAGCCTGTTGGTGCTGCAGGGCCAGCTGGGCAGAGGGAAGGTGACCTAAACCACAGTCAGGGCAGCAGCACTGGTGCATTCGCTGCACTGAGCCTTCCTCTATCCCCCCCCCCACAGTTCCCCCGCTGACCTCTCAGCTGTGCTGCTCACCAGCACACCCCACCACCAGTCTGTTTGCCCACTGCCAGCTCATGAGGAGCCACCACTGAGAGCTGATTTGCCTTCACCTCTATTATCTTCATTTTGGCACGATGCAGGGTGCATTAGACTGAGGAAGCCGGTATCTGTGAGAAGAAACAGCCCTAACATCATATGGATGATGCTACTGCTGGGAGCTCCGAGTCAAGTGGGCACCCTGTACATGTGGAGGTCTTTCATCTGCTATGGAAATCCTCCAGCCCAGGTAAGGATTAGCTGTCACCTGGGAGATTGTGCCTGAATAACAAGTGTTCTGGATGGGTACCTGCATGGGGCAGCATCACAGGATGGTTTGGGTTGAAAGGAACCTTAAAGCTCACCTAGTTCCAACCCCTGCCATAGGCAGCAACACCTTCCACTAGACCAGNCTGCATGGGGCAGCATCACAGGATGGTTTGGGTTGAAAGGAACCTTAAAGCTCACCTAGTTCCAGCCCCTGCCATACAACACCTTCNCAGCATCACAGGATGGTTTGGGTTGAAAGGAACCTTAAAGCTCACCTAGTTCCAGCCCCTGCCATAGGCAGCAACACCTTCCACTAGACCAGGTTGCTCCAAGCCCTGTCCAACCTGGCCTTGAACACTGCCAGGGATGGGGCAGCCACAGCTTCTCTGGGCACCCTGTGCCAGGGCCTCACCACCCTCATTGTAAAAAATTACTTCCTTACGTCCAGTCTAAACCTGCTCTCTTTTAGTTTGAAGCCATTGCCCCTTCTCCTGTCGCTACAGGCCCTGGTGAAATGTCTCTCTCATAAGCCCCTTTTATATACTGAAAACCAAGGTACCTGCTACATTTGAGAAGCTGATAAACAGCTAAGACTGATGTTAAACAACGAGGTGGACTCAACCCAATAGCAATTAGGGGAAGGCTCTACATGTTTGTGCCTGGGCCTTGCCTGCTGCAGCAGACATTGGAGGCCTTGGGAGCCCTGCATGAGTTCTGGGAATGGCTGTGAGCATCCAGCCCTCCCCTCCTTCACCTTGTGCTGTAAACTCCACTCATGGCTCGTAACAAATGGCAGTGACCTGTGTAATCAATACTTGGCTTGGAGCACGGTTACGGGTTCATCTGCACGTGGTGGTCCACCGCGCAGCTCGTCAGCTATTTCCAGCACACCTGGTTTTCATTATGGGAATGCATTCCCTGCCGGGGCCAGCAGCGGCACGGCGGAGCTGGGCTCCGACTCAGGCACGAAATGCACCACAGAACACAGATGCATGTCAAGTGGGAGGAAGCGGTGCTTTCCCACCCCTGTGCAAGCCCAAAGGCTCACCCTTCTCCCTGTGCCCAAGGAACTGTCAGCACCGGGGATGGAAGGAGGGCAGCACCCACTCTCCTCTGTCACTCCTGGTATCTGAGCTTGTGTCACCCCTTCCTGCTCCTGGTCCCCCAGCTGTGGGAAGGGGGTGCCTCCAGGAGGCCTTGGCACAGGCATGGCTGGAAAACTGTACAGGGGCCATCCCCTGGCTGCCCGCTTGGGCTTTAGAGGCATGGCATGGCTCACTGCTAAGTTATTCCCTGCTTTATTAAATGTACAGCAGCGACTGTTCTAGAGATTAGTGGTGAATGACAGCAAAAAAACCCAAACCACACAGATGACTTTTGCAGGCGGGTTTGGTGCACCAGTACTCCTACACTCGCGTTTCCCTCCCAACAGGAGCCAAATTGCACAGCTTTATGTAACCACCTATATAAAGAGTGCCTCGAAGGGAGGTGAAAACACCACCCACCCCTCTCCCCCAGCACCCCTGCAGTCCCTCTGCACTGTGTGTGTTCATGGCCTGGCCACCTCCAAAGCCATTGGAAGCCCAAGTGCTGTCACTTAAAGATGCCCAAGTGCCAGCTACATGCCCGATGTGCACCCAAATGTCTGAGGTACAGAAGTTCCCATCTGCAGCCCAGGAAGCTTCTTCAGCTCTGGCATGTCACTGCTGGAGGTGTTTTCATGGTCAGGGGTGGGAGGATAGAGGCAGACAAGGGGAGCTGTGGCAGGCACTGTGCAAAGCATTAATGGGGCAGTGTGTTCATGCTGAAAGATGGTGTCCACCCAGCCTTGCCCTTGGGTCAAGGTGAGCAATCAGACAGCCTTGTGGCCTGTCTCTGGGCCTTTCAGAGTAGTGCAGGGGCAGTGCCGGGTTTGCTGAAAACATCCCAGGACACATTATTCTGTGTATGTATATATATAAATATATGAGTTCATATACACTAGCTTCTGAAATCAATGCCTTACAGAGTCATGCCCTGAGATGTCTGCAGCGAAGGAGGCATCGCATGAGGATTTAGGCAAAAAGCTCGTGGGCTGTGTGAGCTGAAAGCTTGGAGACGATTGTAGCTGTAGCTCAGCATTCCTGCCTGAGCCTAGCTCAGGGATTTGCTGCGAGGTGATTGCGTCTGTGGCCGCAACTGTGCTTTCATTTCCAGCCTGCGAATGGGTTATAAACAACGCCTGGGGACCAGCCCGGCTTCACCGGCTCGCTCTCATTCATAAACATGCAGATGCTCACCTTTGCTAGTTCTTCTGTAAATGTTTCCCTCACAGGCTTTAAATGACACCTGGGAGGATGTGAAGGGTGGCAGGGAAGGGAACTGCCTCTGCCGTGCACATAATTACACAACAGTCATGTAAAACACATAATTGCTTGAGCAAGAACTGCTTAAAATACGAGTTCTGACTCAGCTGGCAGCTGCTGCAGCAGGGGCCAAGGATGCTGTGGGAGAAGGTGTCTGTGCAGAGGTTAGAGCCAAGCAGAGAGGCACGGGGGCCTCAATTGCAGTCAAAACTCTGCTGCTGTGGTGACTTCTGGATCAATTTAGTTCTTTCCGCCTCCCTTTTCATACCTTCTCATAGGTGAAAACCGTTTTATCCACCCCATGGGAGAGAAGTGTGGTAGGAAGCAATTTATATATATGTATATGTCATGTTATAAAGATTTTCATAATACTGATGTAGTGTGAGCTTCAGATGTTCTCATTTTTGGGGGGGGAAGACAGGGTTTTTGAATCAACTCGCTCCACACAGGTCTAGAAGCCAGCCAAGAAATTAGCCCAGCTCTGCACGTGCTGCCATGCTCAGGGGTGCTGGAAATCCAGCTCACAGCCTTGATTTCTGCAGTCACTGCCCCTTCACTTGCAACAGCCAGAGACACAGCTCTGAGGGGAGTTCTCTGCAGCCAATGCACTTCACAGGGGTCAGGAGAAAGTCCTTCAGGGCGATGCAAACAGGCCATGCAGCAGCATTGGTCCAGTTGCTTGTGTCTGGACTTGATGATCTTAAAGGTGTTTTCCAAAGTGGCTGATTCTGTGATTCTATGAAACCTGTTTTCTGTGAGAAAGCCCTGCCCAGGGGAAGGGGATTGGCTTGGGCTGGTTTCACCACAGGAGTGCTGCATCTCAGGAACTCTTTGCTGTGGATTTCCTTTCCTGTATCACTGCTCCTTGTTTACCTTCCATCTCCCTTATTGTACCTACCTATAAGCCAGTTTCAGTGCACAGATCTGGTCTTCTATGTTTGCTCAGCTTCTTAGACAATATGCCCTTGGGCGCTTACTGTAACATGAGTGTTTTAGGGCATTGGCAGCTGCTCAGATTTCCTGGGCACAGTTGTAACACTGTTTAGATCCTTTCTCTTCGTGTTGAAAGTACCAGTAATGCTGGTAATGCACACTAAAGCCAGTTTACTTCAGTATGCAGAGATTTCTTCCTGTGCAGTACAGGAGCCTTCTCAAAGTCGAACACGAAATGAGTCATTACTGCCTCATGCACCCACTGCAGACAGTCCCTTCTGCTGGCATCAGCTCAGTGCCATCTCCTCGTTGCACCACTCGCAGAGAAATGGCTCTATGGGTATGTCTGTGTCTGTCTTCCTCTCCCCCCCCTGCTGCCCCTTGCTTTCTGCAATAATTGCCATTCTCCTCCACTGCCACAAGTACTGGGAGATCTATAGGAAATTATATTGCTAATTAAGCTATGGCAGAGTGCAAAAGCCCTAAACTATAAATGCTCCCTCTGTGTTACAAAGCAGTGACACATATTGTCATTGCTGGCTGGAAGCCAGTGCGGGCAGGGAGGTAGACAGGAACTTTGTGGAGCAGACCAAGAGCTCTCGGAGGGTCTCTTACTGCTGCTCACAGACTTAGGTCACAGCGTCAGTGCAGAAGGAAACCAGGATCACAAGCAAAACCATGATTCCTCAGTTTTCCAATTTCTCTAAATGCAAACTGCACCAGATTATAGGTGATGACTGTAAGATGATTAGATAGCATGACGCTTATAGTACTGCTATTTTGTACTGAGGCAAGTGCCTGAGGAGGGAGAGCAGGCACTGGGAATGACGGCTGCAGCAGAGCAGCCTGACAAGGTTTGCCTTCTACTGCATCTACAGACAGCACCTGGGCTGCGAATTTCAATTTGCAACCAGAGGAATCAAAACTTGGTCATTTTTGATGGAATTTAAAGTGCTCACATTCTTCACAGGCAAGAGATTTAAGAGAAATACCAAATATTCAGAGACACTACAACCCTTCAGACTCAGCAATGCTGTGTATGCACAAAAAGTGCCTTTTCTAGGTCATTGAAATAGGTTAATTCAGCACTTACAGGAGCTGAAATGTGGTCAACAAAAGTACTTGGGCAGAAAATGCCACTGGTCACTACAGATGCTGCGGCTCAGAGTTTGGATCCTCAAATGCTGTGCCAAGATGATGTATGAAAAGTTCATGCCCATTAACCAGAGCTACAGGACAAGCTGGCAGTGCTCCTTCCCCCTAAAATGGTCCAAGCATCATGAGATCAATCAACTAAAAGGCCCAACTGTTTCTTACAACTGAGGGTGCCACAAGATGCGCTCTCAAATAACTGTGCACAACTGGGCACCGCTTTGGCTTGGTAAATCCTTCTGTTAGACACAATTACTTTGAGAAAAAATGCTGTGCTAAGATCTACATCTAAAAGGACACATTTCCCAATGGAAGCTCAGAATGAAGGCATTTACAGAAAAAAAGTTGTGGTTTCCTCCTTAACTTTGTCGTTTAGTACCCATTTGTTACAACGGTGCTTCATTACTTATTACATGTCTCTTTGGCATGTTTCTTGCATAATGTGCTGGATATAGTGCAGTGAATGAAACAGAGCATTGGAAAGCCCATCCTGCCTCATGAATGAGGCAGGTGTCCTCCTGTGGGAAAATAATGCTATAATCAGCTTCTCCTGTTATTTGTGTACACCAAGAAGCCAGACCAGCATTTCAAGCAGATTCCATCTCACCTCTGTTGAGCACCAAAGGAGAATCTACACCTTGCTGCTGATGGGGTCTGACAGCTCTCTGCTCCCTTCCCTCTGACCCGGCTCCCAGGCAAGGGGTCCTTCAACTCCTGGTTTCTGCTCCCCTGGGACTTAAGGAGGTTGCCTCTGCCAGCTCAGGGAGCAGAGCCAGCTCTGAGGGCTGCCAGGGCTGGTGTCAATGCAGGCAGGGAGAAGTGGGACTTTTCCTTTCCTTGGCAACAAGCTGTTAGATCAGCTCAAGCCATAAATAATACCAGCCACCCTCTCTAAGGAAGGTCTTTATCCAACAAGCACACTGCCCCAGGAAAACTGCTCTCAGTTCTTAATTAACTGCCCAAGCTACAACACATAAACTCACTTCTGTACAAAATAAAGTCCCTGCAAAATGAACTTCCCCACTTAATTACAGCCTGTGCTGGGTGAGAGAACTGCCCACAGGGCTTCCATGCGCAGCCCCAGTGCAGCAGGATAAACACACACCAGACACTGATGAACACTAGGCAAACCTCCTCACCAGGGGTTGTTTCCCAGTGAACAGCCCTCTGCCCAAGGAAAGGAGAGCTATATAAGACTTACAAAACCCAAATCTTTGAAGGAGAGCCTGTGACTGTGTTGAATAGTGTATGCTTTGCCTCTGTCCCCCAGTTCCAAGAGGGGGACGCATCATTCCATGTCCCTGCACATACTGCAGGTACCATTATTCATTAGCAGTAGCTGGGTATCTGGTTACTGAGTGAGGTTCAAAGCTCGGCATGAGCCATTCTGTTGTTGCAGTGAGCAGTGATCCATAGTCCTGAAGGATCCCTCTATAGTCAGCAAAGGGAGATAAGCAGAGCAGAATCGTAGAATCAGAGAGTCACAGAATCATAAAATCATGGAATAGCTGGAGTTGGAAGGGACCTTTAAAGGTCATCTAACAGCAACCCACTTGTCCTGGGTTCAGCAGTTGCACTCAGTTTTTCTTCTCTTTAGTAGCTGGTGTTTTGATTTAACCCAGGAACAAGGCTAGATCAGGTTGCTCAGAGCCCCATCCAGCCTGACCTTGAATGTTCCCAGGGCTGGGACATCTATCACCTTTCTGGGCAACCTGTGCCAGTGTTTCACCATCTTCATTGTAAAATATTTATAGTTTAAATCCATCTTCTTTCAGTTTAAACCTGTTTCTCCTTGTCCTATCACAACATGCCCTTTAAAAGTTTATCCCCATCTTTCTTATAATAAGCCCTCTTTAGGTACTGGAAGGCTGCAGTAAGGTCACTCCAAAGCCCTCACTTCTCCAGGCTGAAGCCCAGCTCTCTCAGCCTATCTCCATAGCAGAGGTGCTCCAGCCCTCAGAGCATCTTTGTGATCCTTCTCTGCACTCACTCCAACAGGTCAATGTCCCTCTTATGTTAGGGTCCCTAGAGATGGAGCAGGTGGAGTCTCACCAGAGAGAGCTAAGTAGAAGGGAAGAATCACCTCCCTCAGCCTGCTGATCCATTGACCTGATAGTGCCTCTTGTGATGCAGTCCAGGATACAGTTGTGGCTTTCTGGGCTGTGAGCACACACTGCTGGGCCATAGATTCATAAAATTGTTTAGGTTGGAAAAGACCTTTAAGACCACGGAGTCCAACTGTAAACCTGGCACTGCCAAGTACACTGCTAAACCATGTCCTTAAGTGCCCCTCTTAAATACCTCCAGGGATGGTGACTCAACCACTTCCCAAGGCAGCCTGTTCCAATGCTGGACAGCCCTTTCAGTGAAGAAATTCTTCCTAATATCCAGTCTAACCCACCCCACCCCCCAGACATCACCTTTTTAATGACACAGTTAGAGACTTTTCCTTCCCCCATTAGATCTCTGCTTCATTAAGAGTCCACAAGACACACACGAGGAGAAGGAATTATAGCAACACAGAAAACTGTCAACTAGTCTCTGTACCATTTTCAAGTGTGTGCAGCCTCTGTTAACTAACCTGTACCAGCTATGCCATAATACAGTGTGTTTGCATATTACATATACATGTGCAGACATACTGCAACAGGTGCCTTGTGTTGCAAGGCAAAGACTGGAAAGACGTTCTTCTTGTGTTTGCGAATGCTCATATCATTCTGCTAATGGGGAAAGTAAATTTGCATACAGTTGTATTAGGATTTGTAAATAATTTATGTGCATTTTTGACAGCAATTTAAATGAAATATTATATCTAATACCTTTAATTGAAGTTATTAGGCTTTATATGGCTAACTCAAGCACAATATAAGCATAATGCAAGCTGTACAACAAAAGAATAAGGACTCCTGTTTAAAAGCTGTAAATGGGACTTACTTGAACATGCATTTGTTTCACCTGATGGAAAGATTTAAGCCTATTCAAATGACTTTGGTCCAGGTATAAGAGGAAAAATGGTCCTTTATCCTTGTTATCATGCTTTGTAATAAACCAGAGCATCAACGAGTAAGAAAAACAGAGGCCATTTTGCTATGTCAGGTACCAATTCCTTTAATAAGTAAGTCTGCATCTCTTTTAGTCTGTGTGTGAGAGCATTTTCTTTCACTTGTTCCAAGGTGGCAGCAAGTTTGAAAGCTGGGCTGATGTCTTCCATGTGGATAAATGCTGAAGGTGGCATTTCACAGCTGTGGTCTCCTGAAAGCTGAGGTTGGAAAGCAGTGATTTATTTCCACCTGTGAAATTCCTAGGTTTGCTACCTGAGATTGTGTTTTTCTTACCAGTGCCTGTAGTAGTTATGCCACTGGTGGGTGAACTAATGATGAAATCACACGTACCTGTGGGGTCTATATCTAGAATCACACAAAAATCCCTTCAAAACCTCAAAAGAATATCTTATCAGGCTGAATATTTTGCCTGTGTCTCCATGAGGGGCAGGATGGTAATGGTGCACTTGGGGTTGGATCAAGTGCTGCTGCCAGTTTCTGAGAAATGGATGTTTATAGCATGTTAATATCAATAGAAACGGAAAGCCCTTGGCTATAGACCTTTGTGGAAAGGACATGGCACAGCTAGATATGGAGTGGTGTTTGCAGGCTAGCACAGTTTTGTGCTGCAAAGTGCAAGGAGCAGTACAAGACCAAAATCTGTATATCTGTTGCCGCACGTGCAGAATTGAGCTGAAGCTGCACCAGCACTGCCTGGAACAAGGTACCCCGAGAGCTTCAGGACCCTGCTGCAAGGCCAGCTTCACCCCCTGCATTGCTTTGTGCAGCAATGACAGAAAATGCTCTGTTCTCCTTGCAAAGATCAGTGCTTTTCTTGGCACAGGTAGGCTCTAATGAGTTTTTTTCATTAGCTTATCATCTAGCACCTATCCTACATAATGTTCTCCCAAAGAATGACAAATCTGTGAATGGATGGTGATGCTAGCTTGAGTTTTTCCAAAGTAATCGCTCAAATTCGGAAAACCTTTGTTCTCTGACCAGGAGGACATAATTAAATTGTGTTGACCTTCATGAAAATCTTGCTGATGAATTGAAATGGGCAGAAAGCACGCAAAAGTGCAGCAAGTGCAATGTTCCTAGTGTTGCTGGCCAGTTTTTGTGTCAGACACACTTCCCTTATTGCTTTAAAGTGGGCAAGGAAATAGATTGTTTTCATATAATAATGATATCCATCCATTACCTGATTTTTTCTTGGTATCATTGCACTCTTCCAGGGGGTATCTGGCACCTGTTTACTTGTGTGCTGAAAGCTTGCCTAAATGAACTGCTGATGGAAGCATTTGGTGTTTCTCTACTCATCAGAGCTGTTCTATTTGTTTAATCAGCAACTCTCTGCTCTTGGTTGTCTGTACCCTGTTAGGCAGGAACTATGCCTCTGTATCAGTATTAGATGAGGATTACATTGCAATTCAGCTTGATCTTTCCATTCAACATGCAGCTATGCTTACCTTTTTATTTGTGTTAGGCCAGACCATCACATTGCAACTGAGCTACATCAGTTTATGTCTGGTGAACGGCCGTTCTTCAAAGCACTGCACAAAACAGCCACTGATAGATTAATTGCTCACAGCACTAGCGATGATCAAAGCAATCCCTCTCAGGTGAGGCTGTGAAGAGAAATAGAGGGAAGCTATGACAATCACAGTGTTGCTTGAAGGAGAAGCATGCGTGTCTTTTCTTTTGCCTCACTGAACTCTTTGGGGTAAGCACTCATCCCCAGAAGCTTGTTTTTGTAATGGTAGGCCATGGGACAGGCAGCGTGAGGTTTGCTGTCTGCCTCCCATTGCCTGCTTGCTGTATTTTTCAGAAGTCACAGCAGGAGATGATACTGAAGGGTTAAGATAGGATGAAGAAAGAGATCTGTTACTATCAGTGAGAGTGTGTTTTTTAATGGGCTGTGTAGCAGGCATATTAAACCACATACATATAAGTAAAGACCTGCTGTTCTCTCATTGTAGGAGGGACAAGGAAAAAAACTGCTTGTAGGAGGGATTTAAATGCAGAGTTTGCAGAAGTCTGGAGAGGGTATAGCAGCCAGGACTGGCAATGCCATGTAACCATAACAGATACACCCTTCTAGACAAAAGTTCTTTGTGCTTCATTAGCATCTCTCACACAGATATCTGATGTCTGATCACTTGTGCTGATATTTTACTAATTCTTTTTGCTTCTAAGAGGCTTCCTGTTATCCTAGAGGAAGGCTAGGGGACATAGCATGACTAACAAGCTGATCCACTGGGTTTTCTGTATTCATGAGGCTCCACTTCCATAAAGAGAAACTGGAAATCCTTTTCACCAGGGAATAATATGCAAGGCTCAGAGTGGATGAAGTTTGTGTGCTCTTTTTAATAAGCACTGCTTTTCTTTCTATAGGCACTCAAGCGCCCTGAATTAGAGCGCTGCCTGAAGGGACAGGTATTATGAAAAGCCTTTGTGTGTCAGTGGGAAGCCCGTGATTATCACAAGAGGATCTAAATGGAAAGGTGACATTCAAAAGACCATTAAGATAAAAGCCAGGATGAATTTCTTTCCAACTTCACTTAATAGAAGCTTTTTTTTAAAATCACCTTTCCTGAGAGAAGGAAGGAAAGTCCAACCTATGCAATCTGATATACATAGCTTACTTCTTAATTGGGTACAGTCAGCTGCTTAAGAAGGCAATAGCTTAACCAGGAAAGGTAATGAGATTAATGGCAGAGGTAATAAGAATGTCAATATATGTGACAAATAAGTACTTTTAATCTTTCAGCCATGAAAGCCCAATGGACAACATAGTACCAGCTACTTCCAGATGATCTTCCAGGACACCAGGCACAAATGTAATACAGACAGAATTGCCTCTACCAGAAAAGCCAGCTTGCTTTGTGCTTGGCTTTGTGGAGCTTTAGGAAACTGAAATAAGGGGCTTTATGGATAATTGTTGAGTGTCTGCTTGCTTGCCCTCTGGACTCCCTGCAAGACTGCTACCTACAGCTTTCTCTCCAATGCATAGCAGTAGCCTAGTTTTGAGTGAAGTATGAAACTGGGCTGTGTCCTTATTGCCTAAAGCCTGCCCCGCAGTTTAAATTCTCCTTGCTTGGCCAGGGCTCCTAGCTGAGAAATGTTTCAGTTTTGTTCCATTTTCCTGTTGCAACCTTGTGACTTTTTCTAGAAAAATACATAGGGGCATCTCTGTGTGTGACTGTCTCTCCTCTCTGAGCATTAACCAGATTGCAGAGTAAGCCTGAGACTTGGAACTGCAGATTGAGTAAAAAGTGATCACAATCACTGTTAATACGTTAATAATGTTAATAGTGACATTTGCCAAGCATAAAATATGTTAGGCCTGACTTCCATCTGCCAGTCCTTTCCCTGTAATGCAGTGGTGCTGTCAGCCTAGCTGGTCCTGGATGCTGCTGCTGACTGAAGTTACCCTGCAGCTTTGAGATGACTCTGGCCAAGATCTCAAGACACAGGCTAGTATCTAAATGATGTTCCTCTCTGCTGTGATAACAGATTTTGGCAGCAGCACAAATCTAATGCACTGTCTTTTATCTCCCAACATCCACTACCCATGTGAAAGTCTCAGTAGCAGCAGAAATAGGCAGTGAATGGATTGCCTAATTTGCTAAAATCTGATCTATAGGTATCCACTTTGCTGTACAACAATGTGTTGAGCTGCACAGCAGGGCCTTATAATTCCCAGCTGTTGTTGAACGAAATGCATTAAACCAGTAGGTCGTGTTATTATGTTGGATCCGTGCCAGTTCAAAGCTGCCTGCTGCCTTAATGAGTTGTAGTGGCCTTCCACAACAATCTCCTTTTTCTAAAGGTTGTCTTTCTGTCTCTCTTGCAGTGCTGGATCATGGGTCCCAGAGCCATTCCACCAAACCTGCAAACAGGTACAATGCCAGATCTGCAGCGTGTCACATCATACCTTAAACTGAGTGCTGTAGCATGCGATTGCAGAGAGCTACCCTCAACCATTGTTTCTCACCTAGCTTCTGGGCTCACCACCACATTAGGGCTGCCTGCAACTCAGCATCTGCCTCGGATGCTGTGCAAGGGTGCTCTTAAAACCTTTGGGAGTTAAAATACTTCTATTAAGTTCTCACTATAGTGGGCTGTGATTTTGCCAACTGCACTTCATCACATCCCTGTTTCTGTACATGACTAACATCTAGACACAGCTGGGGAAGTTTTGTCTTCAGAAGGATTTGAGCAAGAGACAAGATAAAGCATGCTTGGCAAAGAGTCCCATCCACTGTTACGTTATCAGTGTTGCCCTGGAGGAAGCAGTTTTGGGTTGTGCAGATTATCAGTGGTAGAATTCCCCCATCACCACAACAGAGAGGCTTTTTTGCAACATCTCCTGTAAACAATGCCTCATTTAGTCTGGGACCAAAAAGCATTGATGACACATCTCTTTTACAGGGTGAACTAGGGGAATGTCATGAGTAGTCCAAAGGTGTAAACTCTAGTTAGGATACTACAATGACTGCTTATTATCTAGTAAACAAATTGTATCATTGTATGGGTGTATACATATCCTATTGCCTGCTTTTCCATCTATTTCTGAATTTCTCACACTGTTTACTTTATAATTTTGTTTTGTGTTGGATTCTTCATGAATTGGCATGGAATTGAAAAGCAGTCTCAGCGCTCATGGTTATTCCTATTCCTCAGAGACCTGTCTGGCAAAATGTCTTAAAATTGCCAGAGCTAGTGGTAGATACAGGCATAGCTCTCTTACCTGCTTATGTGTGAAGAGTTTTAGTTTCCTGCTTAGAAACAGTCATGCTAACAGCCAGCTCCAAGGAGCTGAAGATGAAAATAGCTTGAGCCCATCTTCCTGCTGAAGTAGAACTGTTATCTTGCATTCATTCACTGTCGCTTTGTCCAACTTTATTTTAAATGTACCAAGCAGTCGAGCCTCTGCCACTTTACTCTTAGGAGATAACTTTGCATATCTCGCTGCCATGAAGTTCTTCCTTGATGCTCCACATTTTCCTATCTCTACCCTTGAATGCTAATTCTGTCCTGGTCCGTTCTACTAATTGGCTCCTTGCTCTTCATAGTATTTAAACCCTCTCAGGTCTTTCCTGTCATCACTTGACTCTGCTACAAGTGATAACTCTTTGAGCCTTGGTCTCTTTCTATTTGCAGGTGATTCAAGTTTTGGTATCAACTTAGGAGGCAACACAGCAAATCTTCAAATCTGCCCTGTAGGCAGAGTGGTGAAAATTGTTCTTTGATTCACTGTCTTGTTAAAAAAAAGAGAGAGAGAGAGAGAGAAAAGTCACGTTGCGTAAATAGAGCAATTTGCTTCTTTTTGAGGTATCTGAAGGGGGCCTATAGGGATGCTGCAGAGGGGCTCTTCATTAGGGACTGTAGTGATAGGACAAGGGGTAACGGGTTCAAACTTAAACAGGGGAGGTTTAGATTGGATATAAGGAAGAAATTCTTTCCTGTGAGGGTGGTGAGGCACTGGAATGGGTTGGCAAGTTGTGAG
>NDXB01013214.1:0-13309 GCA_002631895.1 Agapornis roseicollis | reverse complement strand
AAGGTAAAAAAAAGAGGGGGGGGGGAAGGGGGAGGAAGAGTAGCAAGAAAATGAGCAGCTGAGGAAGGAGACGTCAACAAAACAAGGCACAGATCAAGTCAATCACAAGGTGCTCCAACAGGGATTCAAAAGGGGGTGATACTATGGAACTGATGTGGATGTCTGGGAGATGTAGTTTCCATCTTACAATTGCATGTATTGGAGCAGTTCACAGAAAGGAGTTTTAACATGATCAGCTGTGTGGGCACTGGCAGGTAAGCCCTTTGAGCCAGTTGTTAAAGCAGCAGAGGGAATGATAGAATCACAGACTGTTTTGGGTTGGAAAGGACCCTGAGATCATCCAGTTACCACACCCCTGCCATGGGCAGGGACACCTCACACTAAACCATGCCACTCAAGGCTTTGTCCAACCTGGCCTTGAACACTGCCAGGGATGGAGTATTTATGGCTTCTTCCAGTGCCTCAAGACCCTCACAGTAGAGAACTTCTTTATGTCTAACCTGAAAAGAGTCAGGTCAGCATTCGGATGCCCAGTCCTGCCATGTCCTTCACTGACATGGCTGCCACATAAGCCAGCACTGCCAGCAGCTAAAGCAATGACAAGGACCTGCTTTAGCTCAGGCTCTGACCAGGCACTGCCTCTGCCAGCACCCATAGCTGGTTCCACCACCAGAACTCTTGTACGTGGTGCAAATTCTTGCTCCAGCAAAGCAGAAGAGTTAACTCCCCCTTAGTTGCCCTCCATAAGAGAGAAGATGGAAATGTTTCATACTGTGCTATTTTTAAATCTTTCAAGAAATGTATTACTAACAGAAGAACAGCATTACTGACATTTCCCAGCATCAGCTGATGAAAGTGCACACTGCAGCTCCTCTTGGGCAGCCCAGGGAAGGTAGAACTACCTAAAATAGCTTGCAAATAGAAAGAAAAAGCAGGAAACCATTACAGAGCTCTGTAGGCAACACCCCAAAGTCCATTTTAGCTGTTAGCTCTTGTACTTAAGGCAACAGAGAGCAATTAAGCAGTTAGGCCACTGGAAGGTTTGTTTTCTCATTGAATCCTAAAAATAGCTCCAGGTCATTGCCAATGAAAGGTATCACACTGACAGGGCCTGAGAACAGAGGCATCTATCCAGATGTTACATAAACCTCTGTAACAAAGGTCTTCTTTAAAGTGGGGGTCCCCACATGTTTAGGCTGTGGGATGGATATTTGGGAGCATCTTACAATGCTGACAACTCTCCACTATGACCTGGGCTGAGACCCACCTGCTGGCTTCACATGATCTGACAAATGACTCATATGTTGCTTATGGAGGCAGTGTGTGGCATCAACTAATGTGCTTAAAACTCACCCAGAAGCAGGCAGAGTTAGGACAACTCCTAATAGCTACATAAAACCAGGTCTGGAATATCCCATGTAATCAGATATTTACTGCTGCCCTCAGACAGCACAACATGATTGTTCCGAGAGCTTTTCATTTCTGAAGTCCAGACTAACTTTCATGTAGAATGAGCTCAGCTTTGAATGAACTCGGGCTCTTCTGTGGCCAGCATGAGGCAGGAGGTCAGACAAGGAGATCACCCTGGCCTCTTCAGAGTTTATAGTGTTGGAAGGAATGCAGCTCCTTGTCAAAACACACCAGTGAGTGATAGAGCCGGCACTGCTGGGAGGTGCACTGCAGCAAAAAGCAGGTGTCCTGAAGAGCCTGCCAGAAACACCCTTCCTGTTGGAGGGGATAGTAAAATTTCTACCCAGATCATAAATGTGGCTTCCCCACTTCCCCTTTGTTTTCTTTGCTTTCTTCCTTGGTTTTGAGGAAGCAGTTTGAAATACAGTTTCTGTGCTGCAGCTGGCCAGCTCTCCTGCTGTGAGTGAGGAGTGAGCGTATTTGAGGCGAGCACCTCCTTTGACAGCTCAGGGTGCTCCAAAGTGCTTTTGATGCTACCTTCAAACCCGGCCTGTGGAGCACCCTTGGAGCAGCAAATCTAATGCATGTCTTGCTGCGCCCTTCTCACTTACAAGCCACCATCAGTAAATACTTGTGGTACAGAGCAGGAGGCAGGTAAAACATACAGAGACAGGGAAACTTTTCAGTCATAAAAAAGAAACATTAGCAGATACCAGTGGTAGCAGAGACATACCCTTGGACAAAATACAGCCACTAGGAACTGCCTGGTGGCCTAGTGTGGGTTATACACTGAACAACCACTGTGCACAAAGATACGGGTATGTTTTGATTCAATCTTTTCACTGCAGGGCACCTGTTAGGTACAAGGAGACTATCTACAGCAGGGCAAGTACTGCAGTTTAGAGGTGGTTCTAACACAAGATCACTAACACTTTGTTCTTCAGTAGAAACTTCGCATTCATCTCATGAAAAGGATCCAGAAGCCCCAGTGGTGACATTTTCAGTCTGGCTGTGATGGCTCTGCATCTGGAGTAAAAAAAACACTTCTGCAAGGGTGGGCTAAGATTTGATGCTATCTGAAAGGATAGGAGGTTTGTCTCTGTACAAAACCCAGACTTTCTTTCATGGTTCAGGCAGACTGGTACAAAATGACTGGATCTCATTTCCTGCGCACTTCTGTCCTCCTAAAGGGACTCTGCCAATGCAGGCCACTGGTGGCTCCTTGGTATGGTCATGCACCTTCAATGTGGTGCTAGGGTCAAGCTGCTTGCAGTTCCCCAAAGGCAGAGGTTTGAGAGCTGAGCAATATCATATCCAAAGAACACACCAGCAGTGCTCTGGCCTGATCAAACTCTCAGACCTCTTCTAACATCTCCTACCAAAGGAGGGCTAAGCTGCTCTGTGGATGCTTAATCAATGAGCAGAGTGATGTGGTGGAAGGGCACTGCTTGTCTCCAGGCCATATAGATGCAGAAACTGTCACAAAGAGGGGTGAGGATATTTGTCCAGGGCTGCAAAACAAGTAGGCAGCAGAGCTAGGAGCTCACCCTCTGACTTCTCTGACCCAATTTCTAGAGTAATCTTCCTTCCTATTGAGGTAGCCCTAGGAAGGACAGCTGAGAAGGAAGAAATGGGGGAAATGGTGTTAAAAGAGCAAATGCGGTTTTGTTCTACATGTTGTGTGTGCAAAGGGGGAAGAAATGGTGCAATTTGCCTAGAGGGTGGTTTCCACAACTGGAAATATTTAATTAAGTGAATTGTTTTCCTAGTAGTACTTTAAAAGGCATTAGTCTTAGCCTGAGCCCCATTTTGATATGCTCAGTGGACTGTGAGGAATTTACTGTCAGCTTAAGAGAGACAAAAAAGGTAGAAGTCAAATCAGTGGCAAAATGCAGTTTCTGGCTCCTTGTCAAAGCACCCACATGCCTCATTACCTTGGTTTAAAGCCAACAGACTAGCTTAACAGGGCTGTTTATTTCTCCCTCCCCTTCCATCTCTGCCAAAAAAGAGGTTTCAGCTACAAACCCTCTCTTTGCAAAGTTGTACTTAGCTTTTATGTTTCTTTGATATGCCCCCTTTCTCAGCCGCCTTGCTCAAGTGTGGTGTTTGCATGCAGCTGATAAATGCCACCTGGTGACAGCATCTCTCGGGCCATTTCAAACAACATCCCATCTCGGTACCAGCTGTTTCTGCTGGGAACATTATTGCACCCTGCTGACAGACTTGCAGCCAAATGATGCTGGGGAATGGGGGAGAGGGTGTTACTGAGATAATAAAAGCGTACTCTCACTATTTTCAGCTGCAATGTAACTGTGGCTTTTTCTTGAATAGAAAGCCTGTTTAGCCACTGGAACGTGGATCCATCAAAAAAAAATGTTGATTCAGTTTTTTATTGCAGCCCTCACAGCACTGCATCACATGAATTGTCAGCCTTTTCTTCTTCTCTTTACTGGAAAGCATCTGTCCTGTTTTTCCTTCAGGTCCATGTAGCACAGACACCTAGCGTGGTGTTCAATTCCTTTGCATCAGCCAACCTGCTGTAAAGATACCCCCAGGAGATGGATGTGAATGAGGGACATAAGTGCCCCCACTACAGCAGTATCCCATACTGCTTACGGGATGGGACCAGCTGAGTGTCACCACAGAATAATGTAACTTCAGAAAAAGAATTAGCTGTAACATGTCCTCAAATTGTCTACCTACCTTAGGTACAGCAAGTGTTCAAGGGGAAAACAAAGCTCTGAAGTATGAGTGCTGCCCTGACTGGAGCAGCTCAGCCACAGCCTCACTTCCATCCACTTTGGCACTGCCAGCACAGTTCCACGTGTGGGAAAGGGGCAGAAAAGGGGAGCAGAAAAACAAGTGGCCTTTCTTCCCTGCTCATTGCACACTGAGAGCTTGACTCCCACCTCTGAACTGCCCACAGTGCCACTCGGCATTGCCCTCCTGGTTTATTTTCAGCCAAGCGCTTTTCCCCTATAAGTCTGTCCCAGGTTCCCATGGCCAAAGCTTCTGTCTTAACCTTGTGCAGGGTCTGCTGGAGAAGATACTGCTCAGTCCATCTCTAAACCCTACCGCACAATGTCTTGCAGTGATTCAACTCCTGGTGTGCTGACAGAACAGTCTCAGCAGTTCATTGTGGTCTCTTCCTTACCTGTGTCTTTCTTCCTATCTTATCCTCAGTGTGTCAGCTGTTTGCAGAAGGAACCTTCCCTGTAGGTTTAAGCCACCTCCATTGGTAAATACTGAAAGTTAGTGATAATGGGAATAGTCATTTTAGGGCAGCAATGTTTGAAAAATCCAGAACTAGGATGAGTATGCCCATGATTTTACATTCAGCTACACTAAACATTAGCAAATCTTTGGTCAGAACAGTCCTACTATTCCTACAGTCTTTCCTTTCCTGAAGGGCTGTATTTCACCTTTATACAAATGTAAGAGCTCCCAGAGAACCAGCCGGTGAACTTAGCCAATTAGTCAGGGTGCTTGGGGGAGAACACAGTTTAACACCTGGCTCCATCCCTGCTGACAGAGCTGTCTTCAGAAACCTGTTTTGGAGGCAGAGGAGCCATTCAGCTGAGAGGCTTTAACCAGGTCTTTGTGCGCTAACCCAGAGTGGGGTGGTGGGGACTTCACTCAGCACCCTGTGGCTGAGTGCTGCAGCCTGCATGTAAGTGGGGATGTGTGGAGTGGGATGGGATGAAGGGCTCCAGCACCCTGGTCTAGTATTGCCTAGCAGACTGAGCAGGATGCAGAGGTTACTTTTCCATCCTCACCTACTTCCCTTTGCTTTTAATGGGGATTTGTCACAGCTGTAAGCACCACTCCAGTGCTTCTGAAGCATTGTGAAAGAATGTGATGATGTAGCTTTACTATTTTTAGCCTATGTTCCAAAGTGAATTATGCTTACACAACTACGTCTCTGCAGCCTGTCCCTCGCATGCAAGCACTTGTAGCTTTTACATCCATATGCTAATTTTAAACAAATGTGCTAGGGAGCAGAGGTCTTGGAGAGCTGTGAAGGATAACTCATGGCACTGACATATAGGTAGACAGAAGACACACATACACCTGCTGGTGAGCCTGCCGCTGGCAGGTAGGCATCAATATCTCAGCCTTGGTCTGTGCCAAAGGCAGTTCCTAGCCAGCCTGACAGCATGGCTGTCCTGTCCAGCCTGCCCTTGCTGGGAAAAGGTTGGGAAGGGTCAAGGATGGGACACAGGGGAAATCACAGGAAGGCTGAAAGGTGGAGGATGCAAATCTGTGGCAGATCAAACTTCAGCAGTGCTGGCACTGCTGAGCTTCCTGCTTTGTCCTGAGATCAATTTGTGCCTTTGGCACAGGCCTAAAGCAGTTTGGCTGAAGTAATTCTCTGTAGGGCTCAACTCTGCTTGAGTGGATTAGGGAAATGATGGTGGAACTTGCCCTGGCATGTTTGCTGATTCTGTTTCTAGCTTAGACAAGCAGACAAGCTGAGCTGAGGGAAAAACAAGGGGGGAAATGAGTGTGGGGATTATTCATCCTTCCTATGAGAAATGAGCCTAAAAACGTAAAACAAAATCCAAAAGCTTCAAGGCCCGGGCTTTATCCATCCAGGTGGAAATAGTTCTGTCTTAATGTGCAAACACTGCCAAAGCCCTGAGCCATTTGTTAGAGCACACACAAAGCCCCGGTATGGTGAGAAATAATTTGCACAATAATTGCAAAAGGGGTTGAGCAAGTGTGTGAGTGAGCGGCTGCCCTGCTGGGTAAGGCATCCCAAGCCTGCCATAATGCTGGGCCAGCCTAGCTGGTGCATGTGAGGTACTTCTCGGGGATGTCAACTCTGGCTCCTGAGGCTTCACGAGTGGTGGGGTGGGACTTGTGTGTATAAATGCAGGCTACATGGGTGCCTGCATCAACATGGCCTGGGTGTTTACGTTTAACATCTGCCTGAAGAGTGATGGTCATTAGACATCAGATTTATTATGTACAAAGGATGAGGAGATAACTAGGTTCAAAGGGCTTGTGAGTTCATGAAATAAACATTCAGTTTTATCTCACACGTGGGATGCAGCATTTATTTATTAACCCAGTTAACAAATAAATGTCATTATTTTCCCAAAAATAAAAAGAAAAAAAGTATTTATCCTGATGAAAAAAAAAAAAAAACAAAATACAGGATAAATGGGTCTTCAGTAATGTGATCACCACTGTGATCTATGACACTGGGTAGCTGATGGCAGAATTATACCTGTCCAAACAGTCCAAGGCAGCCCTTGTTCTTTCACCATGAGCTTCTCTTTTTCAAGTAATGCAGCCACAGCAGTTTGGCCCTTTATTTCTGCCTGAGCATTGCTCTTCAACATTTTATCCAGCAGAGTGGTCCTGCTGCAGAATAGGGCTCTCTGAGGGGGGTATTTCTTTGATGCTGCTGGATACAGACTGATATTTAAAGGCAGAGTCACAGCTAACACTGAGTCTGCTTGGTCGCATTAAAGCCAGCCCAAGTCAAAGTTTTTTTGTCTAGCTTATAATTCAGACTCCTTTTAATTTAGTTTTTTTTTAAGTTACTATGGCCAATAGCCAATCTTCCAACAATTAGGACATTATTTTGCTCCATCAAGCATAAAGGTTAGAGGAAACTCGATTCCATTTGAAGCACTATAGCGTAAGAGAAAGAGACTTACTTGAAACTGGAGTGCTGCTGACTGTCAGGAGACCTGAGCTGCTGGTGGGGTCAGCCTGCATGTGCCCTGGAGAAAAGCACACTGCAAACAAGCTCTTTTCTGAGTGAGCTCTCGTTTTGAAAGTCACAGGTTTTTTTGCATGCATCTCCTGAAGGCTCTGATTTCTATTGTCAAAGTTGCTGACAATTTTCAGCTTCTATTATTCCTGGCTGCTTCTAGAAATCGAGCATGCGTATAATCCCTTTTTTTTGGCTACACCAGCTTCATATAAATGTGCTCCCATGACTCTCTCACAGTTGACTTTTTATAACCACAAGAAGTTCATGATCAGAGAGAAATTTAAAATTACTAAAACATCAGCTTAGCTATTCGTTTTAAACTAAAGCAAGTGTTTGCATGAGAAATGTACTTGACAGTCAACTTACTCTGAAACTGTGATTTCACAGTAGGCCAGACCCAAACCTTCTTTGAAATCTATAGAAGATGACGCCTCTGCGACATAAAGCAGAAGAGCCATTTCTCAGTAGCCAAGTGGAGTTCAAAGGCAGCCCCTCCTGCATTTGAAATGCCAAAATCTGACCCAAAAATATTTAGACTACTCATCAGAATAAAATAAAACCTCTTTCCCCACCATGACTGAAAGATATAACTCTTTCACATATTTAGCCCACTTAGATGGTAAACTGCCTACCACAGGGTGATGCCATTCCAAGGGAGACAAAATAAAAGCCGCTAAAATCAAAACAGTCAGGTCATCAGTGACTCAGGCAGCTAAAATCAAGGAATTAACTGAAAGCACAATAGCTTTTAAAGCCATAAACCACTACAAAGATCAGTTTTTACCCATTGTGGGGGATGGTAAAGGATGATAATGGGTGTATGCGTCTCCTGCTAGCATTGCTTTGTAAGAAGGGAAGATTTCCAAAGCAGCCCAGGAAAGGCTGACCCATGTAAATGTGACCTGCAGAGATCCCTTCAGGCAGCAAAGGGAACAGTGGAAGGCAAGTGGAGCTGTGGAGGAGCAGGCGCTCGGCCAAAGCTCGATTCTGCTGTATCCTCTCCATGCTGGCTGGACACTAAGAAGCCACCTGTGCCAGCTGAGTAGTTTCCAGGCTTGAACAAAAGGCAAGCTGTGACTGCTGGAGTTGGAGCATTTCTGAGCTCTGTATCTAAAATCTCTGCCTTTTAATGTGCAGGGGAAATATAATAGAAAAAGCATGTTCCTCTTGCCCTGATCGGTCTGCCTGGTCCCATGCTCTGCTGAGGCAGCAGCCAGATCTCAGACACCGCTGCATGTAAGTGAAACATCACTTCCGAGAGCCCCTGTGGCAAGCTTTTTGAACCAGAGTTCAGCTTCCCCATGGCAAGGAAAAGGGACACATTTCTTACTAATGGGGATAACTTCACTGGAATGATATGTACTCTAACAGTGTTTGAATGAAAAATTATTAAACTCCCGCTATAGTCCTTCCCTCCGAGACCTACATAACAAGTTTGTCTCCCTGTACCCTCATAATTATAATCCCACCAGAAAAGGAGATGCAGGCTCATTACCTAGCTTCATAATGAAGTACATTAGGAGGACAGATGGGTAGCTGGCAGTAGAAGCTGGAATAGGCTAAAATCCAAAGTGCTCTGAAATATGCCCTTAGGCTTTCTCTGAAGCCTATTTGTTTTTATAAGAGGATTTTAACATTCAGAAGTTCATAGGAAGCTTGCCTGTTTCCAGAAGGTGTCATCATCCATGGCATAGGTAGCCCAGCGGGTGTTTGGACTCGGTGTCCAAACTAGCTAGTGCTTGTGCTGCTGCTGAGATCTTGACCTTGGATTGCTCAGAGAGCACCACCATTAGTGCAGTGGGATGCACCCTCTGTGCTACCAGTGGTCCTGGAGAGGACTGGCAGGAAACCACACAGAGACCAATCACCCTTTGGACAGCAGCCTTTCAAATGGTCCTGTGGTCCTTTGACCTTGAAGTAATAGTTAAAACCAAAGATTTCTGTTTTCCCTCAACTGTTAGGCAGCCATACCTGTTTCTTAGTCAGGAGGACAGGAATGACTGCCCCGACAGTGGCACAGGGCCATGAACAGGCCAGCCAGCGGAGTTGAGTCTTGTTGACCTGCACATCCAACAGTCTGTTTGTTTAACACTTTCCTATGGTACATGCTGATTTCCTTGTACCTTTTATGGCACAGGAATTGTCCTTAACAATCCCTTTGTTCACTATATAATGGTGTTTTATATCACTGGCAAAAACCATTCTGCTGTTGGTCTATGCAGAATGTGCCTTGTACAGACATGTGTGAGGTATGTATCCTTTCATTGCATACAGGAGGAGGATGTGGTCCCTCAGCAGAGCCAGCTTTCTGCCAGTAAGGGGTCCAGCTTGCTGCACCAGTGACTGTTTCTGCTGTACTAAGTAGAGCACAGAACTGCTTTGCTGAATCACATGAAATTCAGAGACTGTCTCCTCAGGAGATTGCTACAAACCAAGCCAGGCAAGTAGCAAATTTCAGCTGGTAGTAAAATGAGTGTTATTTAATTGTGTGAGAGAGTAGGGTAGGGATAAGCACTACCCCAGCTCCCGAGGTTCTCTGTACAACCAGAGAAGATCCCAGCTTCTCCTTCTAATCTCATGTGCTATGGAAGAGTCATGTCTTGGGGTGTGGTTCCATCTGTCAGATTCCCACCACTTAGGGAATTGACTCAATGGCTGTGCTGGCATGAGGGACCAGAGGCAAAGGGTTACTTTGACTCTCACACTGTAGCCTGCCCTGCCATGCTGTGGTGCACAGGTTAGAAAAAGGATTTATGTTACAGACTATGCCAGCACCCTGTACTAGTGTACTGACATTTGTCACTGCAGAGAAAGCAGAGAGCACCATCAGCTGAGGCTACCCATGCATATGTGCTGGCAATAATAAATAGGGAACAAACGTTGCACACCTGACAGTGCACCTTCATCCAAAGGGTTAAAGGAGGCTTGCAAGTCCTGAACTGATGAATTAGCCTTCCCTAATTGCTCTGCAAGACAAGCAGACATGATAGCACCATTCCACAGATCACTAAAGTAAGCCACATGAATGCTCACCTGTAACTTGCTGAAGCATGTCCTGTGTGGGGCTGATGATCAATAATCACAATGTCACCACCCGGTTCCTTTTTCATCATTTGACCATATGGCTTCGCAAGCTTCCTTTATCTATTACTTCAAGTGTTTCTCTTTGCATTGTGAACTTGATCTAGAGCACAGGTGTTGCCCTACTTTAGCTGCCATCTGCACACAAAACCCTTCTGTAGCTTTGATCGGTGGGCTTAGATGGTCAAGTGGGCATACCAGCCTGCTTTGTAGAGTGACTGCAGGCTACTGCCATAGACCACCCATGGTCCTCCATGGCCTTCCCAGGATTCCCTGCCAGCTGTCCAGAAAAGATGAGCTCCAAAATGCTATGAAAAGCCCTTATAGTGCATTTTAGCCTGATAGATGGCTGTGTTTCATGCTAGTCCTTGTATTACAGGAGAGTGAGTGCAGAATTCGTACAGACCATGCAGTGCTTCTGCTGTCATGGGTGCCAGGCTCACCCAAGGTCAGTGATATGACTGTAAGTAAGAAAAAGAGATATTACAGGGAGGATTCTTTGAAACCACAGCTCTATAGAGCACTTGGTCTGTTCAACCTGAGCCTACAGAAATACTGCATAAAATAAGGAGCTTGGTCTTAGAGTTTCAAAGGAGCATCTAGAGCACTTGCCCCTCTGCCAGGTGTTGGGATGAAGTGCTGAAATAGCATGTCCAGAAAAAAAAAATAGAAACTGTGTTTTATATGAGGAGGAGGAGGGGTTAATCTGCCAGAGGCAATCCTCTTCATTACAATGAGTATACACTGTCCCTGAGCGGGGAAGAGGTGACCTGTATATTACAGCAGACAAAGATGAATTACCTGGGATAGATGGCAGACATTTGAGCTTATTAGGGGGGTGAGGGGTGTATTTATTTTATCTGCAACTGATTCTCTGCTGGGCTGTGAATAAACTGGCCAGCAATTCAATGGCATACTACCTCGTGCAAAGACAGATTGACTACTTTCATCCCTTACTACAGCAGTAGTGCGTAACATTGATTTCAGTGTTGCCAGGAAAACAGGGATATGATGTGGTTTGTTTTTTCCCCTCCTTTTCTTTGTTCTGATTTGTTTATGAAGCAGGTGGCAGTGTTCCAATCTCCTTGGAATGAACATGCTGATCAAAAATAATTTTGGGGAAGTATTTTACAGAAGTCTCTATAACAGCAGAGCATATAGACATGTCACAGTAAACCCTTGCTAAACAGGCAGTTGTTTATGATCTAGGAAGGGGTAGGCAGCAATAGAGAATTGAATGCAGCAAATAAAAGCTTTGATTGTAAGATTGAGGATGTACTGATTCTTCTGTCTGATTTTGATCCAAAAGTTTACATTTTCCTCTATTTCCATTAAACCTGCCACAGAATATCACCTGATAATTGGCCCTTTATAAATCAAGATCTACAGTGTCACTAGAGGTTTGATGTGACTTGCAACATGAATGAAACTCGCATGAAGATGAAATCATCTTACTTTTGTTTAGGAAAAAAAGTTTAGCCTTTAAAAATATTACAAACAAATTGTATTTTCAGAAGCTTTCAGGTGGCTTTGATGCTAAAGTTATGTTAGTCAGTTATGAAAATTATGAAAGTCAGTAAGGTTCAGGCTTCTAAATCACACTTTATGTCACCTAAAGGCTTTAATGGCAAAATCTCTGTCCCTGCAGAGCACCTGGACAAGGCCTTTTTATACCATTTAAGATCTGGGCTCCATCTTAGGGTCAATTTGTGGGAGAGAGATCACAGAGGGATAGAAGGAGGCTCTTATCAACTACAAACAGGCTGACCATGAGTAATTTTGGAGGAGATGGCTGAATCCATGCTTATAATGATGGTTTCTCTTGTTAAGATATGCAGTAAGATGCACTGTGTTTGATGGTTTTCCTTAAAGATTAACTTCTGCAGAGAACTGGTGTGGTGAGCCCCTCAGCTCAATTGCTTGTTTCCAAGTTTATTTGAACATGGACAAGAGTGAAGGTGAAACACTGGCTCAGACAGCAGCGAACATAATGCTTCTTGTAAGACTCTAATAATTGAGCCATTAAAGATTGCTAGGGTTGGCAATACCATGTCTACAGGGAGCCAATTACTTGTACAACTGGTAAAATGCCATGACAACAACAAAGGACAACATTTTATAGACAAGTAACAATGACAACCTCGTGCCCTGCAGCATGCAGTTGGAGGGACCAGCCTGTATCTTTCCAAGCCAGTGGAATGACTGAAGTGAGTAAGAGCAACTTAGAAGTTGCTCTTATTTCTGCTGTGAAGGTGGCTAGAAAGGGTGCAGTAAACTCCAATAAATGTACAGACTAGAAATGTGTCCATCAGTGAAGGCACACTGTAGCTGCACAGTCTGCATGGTTATACATGCTTCAACAGCAGAGCAATGGGCACACGGGTGCCTGATTCACTCTTTCCTAGTTTTCATTTTGCCCCTTCAAATAGATTGTGGTTTTGGCCTGAAAGTCTTTCCAAGGGCATCTGCTTTGGTAGTTTTGGGGTTTTTATTTATTTTCTCACCAATACACTCAAAAGACTCTGTTTTATTTCCCTTTCTGTGCAGCAACAGCAGCACAGAGGCTCTAATTTGTTTGCTGGAAGCATACATTCATGGTGAGAATGGCATGAGACCTTTTGTAAGAGCCCACCTTGCCTAACTGCAGGATTTCAGCTGAGGTTGGACTGCTGGAGGATCCTTTTCTACTCAGTAACGTGATATCACTTACATCTTTCCGTAACTATGAAAGCCTTGTTTTTTAATTCATGTAATTTTCCCATTGAGAACGGAAACCAGTTGAGGCATCTGTTAAAATCTATTGATGTAGCTACTTGTTGGAAAAGAATTCAAAACAAATTTCTGTGAGGTGGAAGCTTAAAAGCCTTAAGGACACTGATAATGAAACATTCAACTTAATTTGTAGGGTATCTGTCAAAATTCAGCTAGCCTTTGTTGTGGCAATTATTTACTTGTTATTAAATTGTCTTATTCCTGTTCCAGAAGGACAGAAATCAACATTACATGTGTTGTTTCTGGTGCTAATGGGCAGGTGTCGTGGTTTAAACCCACGCAGCTCGTTCACTCACTCAACCCCCCTGGCTTGCCCTC
>NDXB01013213.1:41121-63600 GCA_002631895.1 Agapornis roseicollis | reverse complement strand
TAAAATTTACAGATACATATCATGCATATTATATGTTGGTAGATGTCTACACAATATTACTATTGCAATAAATAATAAATAATCCTGCAAATGGATTTAAAACTTCTAACTGACTCATGAACTTGCCTGTAGTTTGTTAGAGTGTTCTTACTCCAAAATAGCTATTAGAAAATGCTGTGTTCCTAAAGCCTTGCCTTGGCAGCAAATCATAGCCTGATCCTACAAATTTTGTGTATTCAGGTATTGAAAAGATGCATTGGAAATATTGTTAGGAGTAGTGTATGTGCAGCTGCTTGACCCGATATGTTTTCAGCATTGCCATCATGGCCTAATGCAGTTGCAAAAGGAAGGAATGAGTGCATTTTGTAAATGTGTTCTGAAATATTCATGTTTACTGCGGATGCTACCTGCTGCAGGCTGTAGGTGCATCTGTAAAAGATCATAATCTACAGATGATGCTTTAAGAAAGAGTACTGGTGCCGGTTTCACAGAATCCATCACTCTGCTTCACTCCCTGTGTGTGGGGGGGGAGGGCTGTGAGAAGTCATGTCTTTGGCATTCTCAGGCACTGTTGAGGCTGACTGGAAATTCCTTGAAGTCAATGTAGGTGCATAAAACACAGCCTGTGCTGAAGCCCTTTCCCAAATCTGATCCACAATGGGATGTCCAGGATGTAATGATGTAAATCATTGCACAGAAGTTACAAAGGTCTATGGGGAAGGAGCAGTCTGGGGAGAAGCATACCTCCCTCACAGGGCTGTGGTTGCACAGGTTGAGCCAGGCCACACATCCAGGTTAAGAACAACANGAAGTTACAAAGGTCTATGGGGAAGGAGCAGTCTGGGGAGAAGCATACCTCCCTCACAGGGCTGTGGTTGCACAGGTTGAGCCAGGCCACACATCCAGGTTAAGAACAACACCTTCCCCATACGAAGACAGGCTGAGAAAGTTGGGGCTGTTCAGCCTGGAGAAGAGAAGGCTGCGTGGAGACCTCATAGCAGCCTTCCAGTATCTGAAGGGGGCCTATAGGGATTCTGGGGAGGGACTCTTTGTTAGTGACTGTAGTGAAAAGACAAGGGGTAATGGGTTCAAGCTTAAAAACAGGAGAGGTTTAGGTTGGATATAAGGAGGAAATTCTTTCCTATTAGGATGGTGAGGCACTGGAATGGGTTGCCCAAGGAAGTTGTGAATGCTCCATGCCAGGCAGTGTTCAAGGCCATGTTGGACAGAGCCTTGGGTGGCCTGGTTTAGTGTGAGGTGTCCCTGCTTATGGCAGGGGGGTTGGAACTGGATGATCTTAAGGTCCTTTCCAACCCTAACTATTCTATGATTCTATGACCAAGCCTTGAGCTCAGGTCAGTTCACAGGAGGGCCAGTGCAGAGGCACAAACAGGCAGGAAGCATACCAGCTTTGCTTCTCTGAAGCCTAAGATAGCATTTTTAACCCGCATGAAGTTGTCTTGCAAGACTTTGTTTGGGACCGACCAACTTCCCACTGCTGGGCAAGACACTTTTTCTCCCACCCTTTCATGTGCCCTTCCCAGACTGGGTGCTCAAGCGTCCCCACTGCACTGCTGTTTCTTTTCTACAGAGTGGGTCCCTTTCTGGGACCTAGGCAGTATCAGAGAGAACACACCAACACGAGATGGCAGGGGCAGGGCTGGGATGTATGGAATCAGAGCAGGGTCACAGATTTGTGAGGGCTGCCTGAAAATATAGGAGAAGGGGCTGGCAGTGCAAACCTCCAACAAGCCTGAGAGAGGATGCTTCATCTGCCACCCCAGCATATATGTTCCAGCTCCCAGCAGCAAGGAGCACAGCCCTATAGGATCTGCGCAGCTCCCCAGGTTATAAAACCACATTTATTCCTACATCCCAGGTGAATGGAACAGTTATGCAGTTTTCCAGCACTTTTTGGTGTTTTACCTAAAGTCTGTGGTTTAGTGCAAAGGTGAGAGGTGTTCAAAACCCGGGTGTTGAGTGGCAGATCCACAGCAGTGACCCCCAAAAATCTGAGCTCAGCCATAGGCTCCCCTCCTCTCTTCTTGGCTGAGACAGAACAAATCCAGCCCCACAACTGTCCTCAAACCACCTAATGTTAGGAACACACCTGGCCTAGGAAATGATGAGATTCTGATTGTGGTTTGAAGAGGCCCAAATCAGAACCTTAAATACAAGACTTTGGGGCATGCCCATGGCCTGCAGGGAGAAAAACCCAAACCAACCCAGCTGCTGTGCTACAGGGAACTGGGAAACTAAAAATACGGTGTATGAGAACTTGTTTCACTTGCATCATTCTGTATGAAAATGAGTGACATGACAAATTGCTGGGAACCTGACCCTTCTCATGGTAAATATTCAGCAAGCATTGAGGCAGCGTCCATAAATGAGCAAGAAGCTCTCCAAGCTCACAGCACTATGCAATTATTACAATGTGAGCATTTTTTAAGCAGAGCAAATATTTGCTTTCAATTTCACGGCTAGCTGTTGCTGGCGACATGCACAGCCTCTATGGGCACAAGCATTCACTTGCTCCTTGTTTGCCTTCTGGTCTTTAGGCAGGAGGTGGGTTCGGTGCCAGTGTGTAGTATGTATTTGCTTTTCTCTGACGTGCAGCTAGTTTGAAATGGCTACTGATGCTTTCCATTTCTGGTGTGGTTTAAACAAACATGTGCCACTCACAACAAACACTGCTGCTCATGACTCATTAAGTTGTGTTTCCTAACCAGGTAATCAATTGCTTGAAAATGCTGTGACAACAGAGTTGATGAGCTGTGTAATGCGAAGAGGATGGTAACACAACCAAAGGCCGCCTTCTTCAGGCCTTTTGCATGCAACAGAGCTGCACTGGGAGCTCTGAAAAGGGAGGTGTTTTTCCTCATAATTTTAATCTCCTGTTTGGAAAATTTCCAGATTAAAATTGATGTTTCTCACTGCCGTTTTCCTCACCTTTTTTCCTTCAATAAGGCTAGGTTATAGCATGATCTGTTACATCATGGGGAGGGTGGAGAGCCATTGTCACTAAAGACAGACAAAACTTTCTCTTTCTACCTTCAGGGCATAGCACTTTGCTAATTAAAACACCCCACTGCCAGCTCACTTCTGTCAGAGCTGATCCAGACCTTGTCCTTGTGTGACTGATGGGACACAGGGACAGCAAGCACACACTGCACCCTTCCTCCTCTTGGTGACAATAGGCAAAACCTAGGAGGTCCATTTGGGGCTGTTTGAGTACAGGTATTTATTTGCATCCTCTTGGAGTTTTGGAGACCATGTGGCACATTTGGAGAGAGAAATGAAACTTTAAAACCCCCTTTTTAACCTAGTGTTGAACTGCTTTTGGAATACATTCAGCTGCTAACAAGAAACAACTGCCCCCTGCATATATCCAGTTTAAAAATACTGGTCATACAGCATTCACTCATACTTTATTCGGAAGTCTATCATTTTCCCCAAGAAATCATTTCTTACTGTGAAAGTGTTTATTTTTTCCTATGCCAGTGACACGAGGCTGTTAATGTCATTAAGCTAATACTTGAACTGTTCATATCATTGTCATTACTGCTGCAGTAGAACTTGCCCTCTGGTTTCTAGTTGTTAGGATTATTCTGTGTTAGAACATCCTGCGGTTTGGCAATGACCTGGGACATGGTTCATGCAGAGGGAGGGCACTGACACACGCTGGTGAGCCAAGGTTTCTAGGCAGAGTAAAACATGAGTGCACATGGTCTTCTTCAGGTAAGGGGTAGGAAGCAAACTTCAGACCATGGCAGAAATGGAGGGGATCTGCTCTAAGCCAGGTGTGCATAAATGAGGCCACCTAACAGGAAAGGTGCAGCAAAGTGGAGAGGTTTGATAAATGTGCTCCCTGAAGTGTGGGGAGTGGTAATGCATCACCTGCCTGACATGAGGGTGGGAAAGGAGCAGACTGGGATGTGCAATGAAGCTTAGATTCATAGCAAACTTATATTTATTGCTTCTATTTCAGGAGCTTTCAAGAGCTTGTGCTGCTCCAGGCTTCTTTTATTATTATTATATTTTTTTTAATTAGACTATTACTATTTTTAAATTTTTATTATTATTTTTAATTAAACTGGTTCATCTAATGAAGGCTATATTCTCTACCTACAAAACTTGTCTATGTTTATGTTCTTATGCCTTTTTGTCTATGGTAATGCTACATCTTTTATACAAATATGCATTGAATACAACGTACTTTGATACATACGATAGCATATTCTCATCTTTCATTTTATGGCACGTGAAGGACATAATCTGTTCTTGTGATGAAGCTCATGGAGAGAAGTAACAAAATTAAATCATGATTCTTATGGGACAGTCCAGGTTTCCTAACTGGCTGTTCTGAGAATATGTGTTATACTAAACCTGCTGAACTGCACTATTTCCACAGTCCTATTTAAGATGTACAGAAGCGTTTCAATATTAGTTCTTTGGCATCCAGACTAAAAATGCTTTAGTTTGTTTCTGTGTCCCTCATCAGTTTTGGTATGCATCTGTCCTGGGATATATAGTTTTGTCTCTTTTCCTTTTTGCTGTTCTGGGAGATAGGTGTACAGCTTTCAGACAAGCGGGAAGTGCTTTATCTTTAACAGAAATGCGCTGTGACATACAGTGCCCTCATTGATCCATTGTGGTGGTGTCCTCAGGTACACTTTCTCTGCAGAGCTTTTTTTCAGAGCACAAAGTTAAAGAAATGAGCAGCTGAAGTTCTGATAATCCCAAGCTAAATCTAAATCACGCTCACAAGTCTAAATATAAAACTAATAGCAAGATGTGACTGGGGTTTATGTATGTCAGCTTCACTTGCAAAATCAGATGTTGACAGGAAATGGAAAACAAGATCTTAATAACTCCAAAATTGGAATATTTTTATCTTTATTTCCTTGATCCTCTTTAAGCACTAATACAGTGCACCAGGGTGGTGCTTCCTATGCAGGAAAACAGTGTTAAAAGGTCTTATATCATAGTAGAATGAAAATCGCTTGTAACAAGAGGAGAATGATGGGTGAATGTAAAGGAAATGGTTGCTTTTTCATAGCCTGATGACTTAACAGCAGCAGGCAGGAATTGCCCTAATTTTCCCTAGGTATCAGATTGTCCGCTAATTAGTCATCGGGAAGGAAACACAGCAATACTGTTCTGTGTGCTGTCATATGACCTCTCCCAGGGGATCACGGTGGCTTTGCCAGCACATGTGAGGGGTGCAGGGAAGCCCCAGCCTGGGCGATGGGCACTGCTCAGCATCATGTTGTGTGCAGTGCCCGCACAGCATGGTGGTGGCTGCAGAGTGACAGTGGTGTTGAGATGAGGTACAGCAGCCACATTGAGGTGGTTCTCTTCACCTCCCTAGCTCCCCTGTTGAGAAGTGTTCTTCCAAAAGTGGCCACATCCTCCCTGGAATGCCTCCAGGTTCTTTATCTGGGAAGCTCCTTGAAACGTTTACCGTGAAAGGGTGTCTGTAAGAAATTCCTTGGACTGGTAAAGCTGGAGCAATGTCTGGGAATAGTTTCAAGAGCCCATAAAACTGAAAAGATGGTTCATTCAAAGGCCAAATACCTGGTAAATGCCCTCCAGAAGCACAGTTTGCTTTACCACCATTGGCCTGCCTGGACACACCAATGCCATCGCCTCTTTTCCAGGTTCCTTGCCTGATGCTGTGAAACACATGCAAGCGTTTTGGCTGTGAAATGGAAAATACCACAAGAACAGTTTTGGTCATGATCCAGGCACAATTTGTAATAGGATTAGGTATTAGCAGCAGGCCTGGGAGTTGGGGTAACTCTTCTTGTGCCACAGGACTTTACCCCATTGCCTTTCTCAGCACGTGCCCAAGTTACTTACTTGTTTTGGTAGTAAAGTTTGAGCTCTTCAATTTCCAAATTAATTCCTTATAGGAGGACCTGAGTATGGAAATAACTTATTTTAGGCTTGAGTCCAAAACTAGTCTAAAATAAGTGTTAAAATCACTGGGGCCATTCAAACTGCTTAAAGCACATGCTTAATTTGGATCCCCAGAGCCACAAGCACAGTGCACTGAATGCAAATGTTTCAAGGCTGGACCGAGTGCAGCTGGTCTCCTCCAGCGCCATTGTTGCACTTGGGGCACAAATGCTTATGTTCCAGCAACAAAGAAAGCCTGGGACTGTAATAACAATGCTGTCAGGTTTGAACATGGTTTTAACAAGCTTCAGACACTTTTTTGCACAGAAAAAATGGGTAGAAGATGAGCAAGCACCTTCACTGGTTTTGGAGGGGATTTACAGCTCTGTTTCTGTTATTGCCCCAATTAATCCTTATTAACTTGTGGTAGGTTAAACAAAAGTGAACTGGGGTGAAGATGTAGCAGCTAGCACCAATGTTACGTGAGATTGCTGCTGTTAAGACTGAAATCTCTTCTGAGCAAAGAATTTACCCATTTTTGTGTTTTCTAGATAAGCAAACAGCTTGACAACAGCAACATAACTCAAATTAATTATTCCAAATCTAAACCTCTTTCAAGGTCTGTGTTGCTATGCTCTTTAAAATACTTCACCACTGTCATGTGCCTCTGGTGCAGCCAGCTTTAGAACAAAACACGAGCACCCTCTCATTACAATAAAATACTACTTAACCTTGTTCTTTTTTTCAGAAGGCAAAGTTGCCCTTCCTCGAAACACAGGCATAGCTCAAGCCATCTATTTTGTACCACAAAGGCTGTTTTGAAATGTGCAGGATACTTCCTATGAGTCAAGACAAATTCCTCCCTTTAAATGTGATTATCACGATCAGTTTCTTGGCCAGAAGAAAATACTTACCTTCTATTCCTTCCTATCTGCTTCCTGGAAAACTGCGTCAAGCCTGCTGTTTTCTGATGGTTTATTTTCAGGAAGGGAAGTTGCTAACTCTCAGGAGGTGAAGCTGCGGGGTCAGAACCTCCTTTGTGACTTTGCAATTTTTACATGGTCCTTGTGATTCAGAATATTGTGACTGTGAGTGTGTGCGCAGCATCACTGGTACCTTTTGGAATAGAGTGACAATCCTGGCGTGCCTCCAGGCTGTGGGATGTGGACCAGGCTGACCATTTCCCTGGGGAATGAATATGTTTTAAATATTATATTTGTAGCACCAAAACACATCACTGCAAAAGCTTTCCATAAGAAGAGAGAATGTTTTCTTTTCTGGAAAGCAGTATGTGCAGGTGTGTGTGTTTACTCTGTGTCTGTGCAGAAGAAGGAGGAATGACCTACCTGCAGTGTGCCTGTGAGGGCTGTTGCAGGGATGCACTGGCTGTTGCATGGGCCATGGGTGTTACATGGCCATCTGTCCTGGGTTCATCAATTGCCATGGTTGCTGTAACCACAATTTTGTGGCTGCTCCAAGATGCTTTGCCATGACTGGAGCCAGCATTTCTTTGTTTTCTAGGATGTATCCTTGGCAAGGAGTCAGAAACAAACAAAGTCTGAAAAAACCTACTCATCTCTTTTTGGCTTGTTTCTAATGGTTATCCACTCTGAAAATCCATGTTCAGATGGTGATCTGGACCCCCATACTACCTGGATGAGCTATTTCCCTAATTTCACTGAGTATATAAATGCTAATAATTGCTCACAGTCAGCAGGAAAGGATTCTGGCTTATAGTGATTTATTTTATTACTTATGTTAATGTGCCGGTGGGGTAGAAGATAGCTTTGTGGGCACTAAGTAACAAGAGTTAAGCAATGACTCAGGTTTCCCTTGGAGACTGTCAACATGCACGTTTCTCTCCAACCTTTTTCACGTGATTTCAAAATAATTTCACATGATGAAGAATATTTATTAACTGACCTGCTTTACAGGCTGTGCTGGCTGATGTTCAGTTCTTCACACATCCTGTTATATGCACCTCATCCAGGATAACTTCCACAAAGTCCTTCCTTGCTTCCTGTTCAGGGAAAGCAAGGGGGCAAACAAACAGCCATGAAATCACTTTGGGATGCTTTACACAGATGTTCTTCTCATCTTCCTTCTTGTGTCAGTGGATCTACTCTTCTTCTTCGCTATCATGGAATTATTCTCCTGTTCCACTCCAGGCCTCTTCTTGCTCCTGTTTCTTCTGGCTTGCTTTTCTCCCCCATGGCTTGCAGCTTCAGCAAGCCCCATTGCCAACTCCAAAAATGCAGTCATTGCCTGTGTCTTCACTCATGCTCGCAGGAGCTCTGAGTGACACTGACCTGTTTGCAAGCAAGCTGGGGAAGGTGGGAAGACCTGAGGGGTCAGGAGCCCCCACTGTGATAGGCAAGTGGCCAAACGTGGTGGCTCTTTTCCCTGTGTGGGATAACTTGCTGCTGGCAGCACTTGCTCCCACCCTTCAGGCATCACGAGGCAGGGACCTTTGGCCAAGCATCCCTTTCATTGGCATGCACCAGAGTTTTTGCCTTGCCCACCTTTCTCTTTTGGGCATTATAGGCCCTCCCTGTGAGGCTGAAGGGCTCATAGACAGAACTCTGCCTAAAGGAAAAACCAGAAACCCTGCAGATTTGCAAGCTGGATCAGTGCACAGGATAGCAGGTAAGCACGGCTGAGCAGGAGGATGCAGAGAAAGCTCTGTGCAGCTACATGTTCAGTTACACTCCCTTGTGGTAAAGGTGAGCCATAGTTTGGTAACACCAATGCATCATCTGGCTGTCGTACTCACTACCACGATACAGCAATATTTCTCACTGTTTCTTTATCTCCAAGTCTTAAGAAAATTCCCCTCTTTTATACTTTTATAAAGTATGGTAGTCAGTTTTCCAGCCTGGGTGAAAAGGACCCTTGTACTTCCTCTTCAAAATCAATTTGCCTTTACAGTCTGTGAGAAAACCATATGGGACGCTCTATGAAGCAAATGAAAAGCAAATACATTTATCTGTGAGAAAAGAGAAGTGCTATGAAGTCTGCAAAACCTGAGGAGAATTAGTTTCAGGTGTCTGTGGCGAAGGGGAGGAGGGTAAACTACAATGCATTAGTCTGAAGAAGAGTGAAAGAAATGAAACAGGGAAGAGGAACTTCCATAGTTTTCTTTCTGTTGTTGTTTAACTATGTGTAATAACTCATTGTGCACAGACTTGGAAAGCAACATGTCCAGTCACTTCAGCAAGGGAAAAATCTAAATAACATGGGAACTGAGCTCAGATAACAGCAGAACCGACAGGCAAAATAATCTGTAAAAGTACTTTAGGTTCCATGTGTTTAAATTTTCTCAGTATTTATAAAAATAAGAAGACAATCAAAGTAATTACTGCAAATAGTTGTTGATGCCTTTTTCAGGCTTCATGGTTCTCCAGAGTTTCTGGATGACAGAGATCATATCTGATTCTTTCCCACACTTACCCATATGTAAGAAAGGAAATACTTCAGAGGTTTAGTTTTGGTCAAGTTGCTGCTAGGAATTGCAGAAGAGGACTACTGTTCCCTGCCAGACTAAAACTTGCAGGGGAGGACAGATGGATTTTCTAGCAGTTAGCCATAACACTGAGCCATAACAACCGTCACAGGACTTCTCCACTGGGACTTGGAGATAAGCAGTGTGTTGATCCAAGATAGGGATTGTGTAAACGGGTTGAGAAATTTAACCACAAGATGGAAACTGGCTCTGTTAAGAGCAGGAGTAGTGAAGTGCATTTGACCTACCACGATGGCTTGACATTTGTGGCAGCAAAAAGCCAAAACCAGTTGGTTTACATTATACTGACTCAGTTTTGAAACGCAGCTCATAGTCTAGTGTGACCCAGCTGGTGGCATGGCCTGTGTTGGGTCAAAACCAGCCTAAATGATTTTGCCTGTTTGAGAATAAAATCAGCAAAAAGAGGATGTTTTTCCATAGTAAAACAACGAATCATTTTCTCCTGGGAAAAGTTGCCCCTCCCATTCTCTCCAGCAGGGCTCTGTGCTTGGCCAAAGGTTGGAGGGGCAAGAGATGCCCTAATGGAGTGTGGAAGTAAGCTTCTAGGGGCTGTTGAAGGAGACCATGGAGGCCTGCTGGAGAGCTGGGACTGGAGGGGTGGCCAGAGAGCAAGAAAATAAGGCTTGTAGTTTGACTGAGGCCATAAGGAGACCAGTTGGGCAAAGGCTAGGAAAACTAAAGGATGTTTCTAGCTGAGCCTGAGTAAAGCGAATGTGGAAGGGTGGGAGCTGGGCTTTGACAGGTGTGTAGTCAGGAAGGTAATAAGATAAGGAAAGGTGGCTTGCAGGAGGAGCTGGGGAGAGAGGTGGTGTTACTGGGGAGCTGTGAAACTGGGACTGGAATCAGAGCGAGAGTGAGAGAGCTGACAGGGAGTCACATTACGACAGCCAAAAGCAGTGATGCAAGAAGATGGAGGAAATGCATGTGAAAGCAGATGGGGTTTAGACTGTCACGCTCGAGAGACTCAAGAGACTGCTACACTCAAGAGATCAGGAAGGCAGTGAGTGCTGGGCACCTCTGCATGTGAGATGGGATCATGCCTGTATTCCCAGAGAGACAGGATTGGGCTCCCTTGCGGCAGCTCAGCTCCTTCTGATGCTGAAACCTGGGCAGACACCTGTCTCCAGAGAGGAAACCTGGGCACAGAGACTGCACGGGAGCTGTGCTGCCCTGCAAGCAGGTGTTCAAGCTAAGCCACGGGGACCTGAGGGCATGACCTGATGCAATCCAACCACTGCAGGAACATTTAGGGGTGAGGAACCAAGGCATGACCTTGGGACAGAACAGACTTGTCAAAGCCAGGGGAGAAGAGAGAAACTTCATGGGAACCAGCTGTAAGTAAAGATGGCATCTTTCACCTGTAGAGGCCTCAAAAGGTTCCCAAATCTCAGCATTATGAACACATTCTGAATGAGAGCTTATCCCTGTTCTAAATGAGCAAAGGCCTTGTGGTGGGTGAAGTTTGAAGCATGGGATTTTAGACAGTGTCACACAATGTAATTTCTGTTTCTATGGTTTTGGGTTTCTTTTTTTAACATCGTTGCATCACCTTGCTATCATACAGAGTGAGCCAGGTCTTGAGAGAATTCGAAGTGTGTAGAAAAGACTACTTCACACATTATTTGAGTTGGTGGAAATGCCCGATTGCGGAGAGGTGGGCTTAACTGTGCAGCTGGTCAAGCAGCATTCTAGGGAAAGGACTTCTCTGCTGCTATGCAGTTCCTGTGATGGTAGGCAAGCTATGAGAATGAGCATTTCCAGACATGACCCCCCTTTCCAAGTGGCTAACTTGATACTTAGGGCTCTTGTTTCAAGAACGGTGATCACTCAAAACCTGTTTGCACTTATGCTGTAGCTGCATATAAGCAAATCATAGAATCATAGAATAGTTAGGGTTGGAAAGGACCTTAAGATCATCTAGTTCCAACCCCCCTGCCATAAGCAGGGACACCTCACACTAAACCATAAGCAAGTGAGGGACATTAAATTACAGACTCAAATGCATGGTTGCTTCACCATACTTTGGGTCCCCAGGGGTGTAGCCTCATTAACACCTTCTTGAAGGCCTGCAACATTGTCAAAATAAGTGATCATTTGTGTTTTGCAAAGACGACATTAAAATGAGAGAGAAATGAGGATGTTCGTTCATCATTGGGATGGGCTTTGCACTTTGACCAAATACATAAACACTGAGAACAGATAGAAAATGTGATGAAAAATGGAATAATGAATAGCTGCTCGGTGGGGGTTCCAACGAAAAATACTGTGCCGTCATGTAATTAAAGCAACCTTCATGGAGGTATTTCAGGGTACTTAACTATGTCTCTTTATTATTCCTTCCATAAGGTGTTTTGTTGTACACGTAACACACCCAGCTACACCTCCAGCCTCTCTCACACCCAATTTTTAATATTCAGGAAAGAAAAAGGTTCATACGAATTGATAGATTTCAGGGGAACAAAGAGCTTACGCACTGCACTTGGTTTGCATCCAATTGCTAGAACACAAGTGAAACAGATACACCACTTCTGCAAATTTAAACAGAAGCAGTAATTCTTCTCCTAGAAATTCAGTCATAGGAAAATGGCTTAGGGTTTTGGCAAAGTTTACTCATGCAAGAGCTAACACATTGAGTCTCGTCTCCAGATACGCCTGTACTGCAAAAACATAACATCCTACAGGATTTCATCTCCCATTTTCTTTCATGTCCACACTTGTTCTGTTTACTTGTGTAGTGTCATAAATCATGGACTTAGTTCCAAGCTTTATTTTTCCTTCCTAAAAAGTGCTTACAAAGAAGTTGAACATGCATGAAATTAAAGATACACTTTTAATACAGTCTGTAAGGAGAATCATTCATATGACACCCTACCCCCCAAAAAAAACCCCACCACCATAGTGTTTAGGATTATCTGTTTATTTATTTCAGTTAAAACAAACATATAATGTTTCATTGAAACTGTGCTGCACTCCCTGCCAACAACTGGAGCTGGATTGCTGGCCTCTAACAAGACAGTGGGTATTTACATATGTACACGGAAGTACCGCAGGATGCCTGAATTTGGTGGCCTAACAAATATGTTAGATCCTACAAGCTGTTAAGTTGCTGCATTCAGGAAATCATCACATCCATGGTAAATTGTAGAGGAAAAGTATACATGAACCTGAACAATGCTTTTTATGGACCCAAGTAACTCCTGTGTTTATTGCAACATATACATTTGTAATAAATACAATCTTAGTGTTTTCTTACACACTGTAGGCATAACACATCTCTGCCATTTTTGCAAGCATTACATTTTGCTGTAAAAGAATCTTTCCTTTGACATCTTGTTATACAGATGTACAATGTGAACAACTCCTTGAAATGATGCAACAGTCAGTAATGAGAGAGGAATATATACATAAATCCTGGATTCCAAACCTACATTATATACATTTTACTTACAGTATATACACACATACAATTTTATGTACATAGACTATCATAAATATTGAAAAATAGGTTTAGTTTCAATGGATTAATGTTTTATAAATAACATGTTATATTTATGACTGAAATATCATGGAAGACAGTAATGTCTGAGGTGACAAAACAGTGGTTTAATACTGAGCTGCTCTTTTTAGGTGGTTTGTAATGTAGGTAACTTTTAAGCAGACAGGTTTGGAAAAAAATATGTAATTAAATAATCGTATGTTGGAAACCAACCCAGCCAAGGGGAACTCAACTGTTGCAGGTGGAGAACCAGTCACCGAACAATACAACACATCATGTAGAATCTGGAGATTGCTACATTCAGAGAATTAAGTGACGTATATGGTATGCTATGAGGTGCCATCTCAAATATCTTCCTCCTCTTTGGCTGCCGAGAGGACCGTGTAGTAACTTCTCATTAACACCTCCTTGCTCTTCTATGGTTACGAAGAGAAGGAAGGCTGTTTCTCTCCCTTTTTAAATACTGGCAAGGGAAGCACTTCATCCCTTATATGCTACAAATTGCTCAAAGGTAGACATTTTAATCCTCTTCCACCTTTCTGCAGAAGGTGGTTTGCAGAGGAGGAAGAAAAGCTGCCAAAGTATTGAGGAGGTACGTGCTCAGCACTTCTATGGAGATCAGGTACCACGGGACCGTCAGTCAGCCATGGATATACAGTACCTGAGGCAAAGAAGTACTTGCGGAGCGTTTGGTAGTGCTGACTCCAGGATTGTTAATTGCCACTTGAGTACCACTGAACTAATAATACAAACAACAGAAGAGGAGTCTAACTTCTCATTACAGTTTCATACTACAGACTTCGTGACCAGTACTTACAGTCATGCAGAAGTATCAATACAAAATATCTGCACTTTCTTTCCATAGATTTTGTATGGCTGGGCAGAGATTGACATTATCTGCCAAATGGTGACTGTCATTTAGATTTGTTCCCAATTAATTCTACAAGAGCAAAAAAAGTCTCAGGCACTATGTAATCAGTGGATTACAGGCCCTTCCTTGTTCCCTCTGACACAATGACCAAGTGGAACTTAGTAAATCAGATTTTTAAAGCATCATGTCAGATGAAGACAGTTGACCACATTGCCATGATTATTTCATTAATGATCTCTATCTAGGCTTTTGTACCCAATATTGTTTTGTTTGAGAACCTCTTATATGCCAAGTATGCTGTTATACAAGTGTTATTTCTCTTCAACCTGGGATAAGAATGAAAGGGTAAACATGCACTAAAAACAAAACAGCTAATCACAACCATACAGCACCTGTTTCATCAGCTAGCTAGCTAGGGTTCATAAGAAAGTTGCCTATTTCTGAAGCAAACAAGTATGAGATGACTATCCAGCCTATGAGGTTATCTTTAATACTACTATACAGTATAAATTGGAAGAGGAATCCCAGTTGTGTATGTGAAGAGAGTTTGTACCAAGCATGAAATACTGGTGCAGTTATTTTGTGGATTTGACTCAGAAACAGAATAGTCAAGTAATTCAGAATCCATTAACGGATGAGTAATTTGAGAAATACTGTACAGTTTCTGATATTATACAGCTAGTAAACTACATGAGGACCTTTTGCTTTCCTACAGAGTGTTTCAAGATAGATTGGACAGAAAATAAACCCCTACAAACATTGCTACAGCTGACAATGGACCTTAGTAATAAGAGAACTCCCAGAGGGAGTTTTATATTAATGGCAACATATGTTTCAGTGCCATTCAGTTTATATCTACAACAGGAAAAAAAGCCCAACCCCAAAACAGAAACAACAAAAAAAGGCAAAAAACCCCAAACCCTGTTTTACTCAACTGCACTATTGAGTACCTCAAGAAGGGAGATGTCAACGCCAACTTCACAATTCCTAAATTATCTATGTTTTTCCTCAATTGCACCCATTTTGAAGGGTGCTTTTTTAAAGCTTGAAAATTTGGATTTCCACACCATTTTTGCGTACTAAGGTAACTGTAGTTACTTAATTTAAGTAAGCTGGCAAATGATTTTCAGGATTCTTTTCACTCTACCTCAGACTAAAGGAACTTCACGGGAAGCAGTTATCATTAGAGAATTTTGACTTGAATTGGTTCATTTTCTGGTTTGGCCATTAGAAGTACTTTTTAACATAAAATTGCTTCTAGTTATGCCTCTACAGAAAGGCAAACCAGATTTAATTTAGGACACCGATTTAATATTTTTATGAGCTCTTCTATTTTATTCTTTCATTCGTTTTAGAAAAATCTTTCTTAAAGTCAAAATAGTGCTTTTGAGGTCCATAAGAATTTTTGGTACAAAAAATAATAGTGTTTCTCTCTCTCTCATTGGTTAAACACTTCGCTGTAAATTAAAGAGTTATTTCTCACATCAAATGGTTCCATTAGGCACATTCAAGTAAAATAACAAAATATCCAAGTAACAATGACGAAAGCCAAACATGGCTTGATAAAAGTCTACAGAGTTTTCTGTCCATTCTCTGGAATGGAATAAAGTTGTCACTTCCTTCAGCCAGACACTCACGTTGGTTTGATGTTAGCATCCACTTCCACTATGCAGAATAGTTTCTTAAAAACCAGAGTTCGGGTGTTCTACAATCAGAAGAACCATCAACAAAGAATCTGCATTTTAAAGGAAGCTGAATAGCTCATTTTCGTTCTCAGTAGGTATCTGAGTGAACACTGGCATCTGAAGTGGAGTATTAGAGATTAAACCAGGGCAGTTAATGGCCATCAGATGCAACATTCTGGGTCCAGTCTAGGATAATCAGTGTCATACACCCAGTCATCACAAGTATACCGCTTAGAAAGAAGAATGCAGCCTGGAAAGAAAGAAAACATAAAGGAAGTATTTCAGATCCTGCTACTACATCCAGGAAGTCGTGTGCATTTGTGGCACAAAGTAAAAGGGACACAAGATCATAGTAAGCAACAAGGAGTTAGGAACCTTTTCATACTTGGAATCCTTTTTCAAATGAAAGAGTACATGTATCTCCAATAGAGCAGACCTCATCCTCAACTGAGGGAAGTTAATGTAGCTCCTGATAACAGCCAGGATATGCCACTGCGCTGACTGGATTCTGACTCAGTATGCCTAAGATTTGATTATGAGTCAGTATGTCCAAGATAAGCAAGAGCACCAAGATCAGTCAGGATGACCCAAACAATTGGTGGAGGTCAGCTTTTATGGGGTAAATTACATAAGGAAGTCTTGAAAGAAAATTTAAAGGAGAATAAGAAGACTTTTTTTAGTATTGTTCTTAAGGGTAACCTGCTGAAATTTGGTTCTTGTCAGCAACAGAATGGCCCAACTATTGTTGAGACTGGGGGATGAGGGGTGAGAAAAGTCACTGAAGCGAACTGAGCCTTGTGATGTTTATTTCCTCAGTTTTGAGTATCTATGCAACTCCCACGTGTTAACTAAAGTAACATTAAATGTCAGTTCAATGTCTGACTTCACCAGGACCTCAACATTCTTGAATTGTTAAGAAGGAAACTGAAGTTCTTCTTCTGAATTAGTAAACAAGTGTAACTATTCATATTTGGCTATACATACCCCAATCTTTTGCACTGACTTCATTGGTTCCTTCTTCACTAACTTGATATAGAAGGCAGAAGGAAGTATGAAGATCAGCATAGCAGCCGCAGATGCACCTGTATTAAAAAAGCATAGAAATAAATACTCATAAACTGTTGCAATGGCATTTTCCAACATTTTTAAGACTACTTGAACCAATGTGAAAATGCTTACCGATGAATCCAAAGATGTCTCGAATAGTAGGGACAAAGATAACAAGCATGTTGGTAAAGGCCAGAAGAGCAACTGTAATGGAACAGTGACGCCACCATCTAAACTCCTTCCCTGCCCACAACAGCTGGGTAATAGAACTGCGAATCTGTTGAAGAGGGGAAGGAACAAAGAAAACCAGACAGTTTAGTGTTCACTGTGGAAACCAGTGACTGTCACCTGACTCAGACCTTCCCTCTGAAAGCATTTTAACACCATTTTTCTGAACATTTCACATTTTAGTAAGATAGTTTTATTTTTTCTTTTTTAACATTTATGTCTTGCACTGGAGAGGCAGCTCTGTGTCTACTGGTCTGTTTCTCTTCTCAGTGATTTAGATTTTCAAAGCACAGCCAATAATGGACTGGAAAATGAGATAAAACATCTGGCTTGGACAAATACAAACCCCAGGGATTTTTGTAACGTCTAAGGATGCTGCTCAACAACATCGACCTAAATGGCCATAATTCCATATTCACAATGTACTTACATAAACACAAAGAGTTTTGTAAGCTGATAATATACGAGTGCAAGTACTTCCATAAAGGGGCAATCCATTCCACCTCCCCAGTCAAAGGATACCAGGAAAATAATATAACTGAATGTATTTGTTTCTACTGCTTTGTAATTGTTGCCCATTCATTTAATTTATTTGAATTAACAGTATAGAGCTATTTCATCAAGCTTATTAGAATGAATTTCTTTTTCAGTTAAGAGAAACATTCTATAGATTAATAAATGGGGGTTACCAAATCAGTATATAACTGCAGCAGGACAAGGGATGAAAACAAAAAATGGCAGTAAGAGTAAAAAGAGTAAATTACTTACTGGGAAAATAACTACAGGTACAGTAAGGGTTACAGCCATAAGTACAGCAAGACGCACAATCAGAAGAAGAACATCAGCACCCAGATAAGCAGAGTAGGTATGAAGCAGTTCTGGTTCAACTTTTCCTGTAAGGAAATAACAGTACTTTAATTAGATGTAGTTAACACACTTCTCAGACAAACTGCTTCTGCTCTAATTCCCAAGCAAATTTCACAGTTACAGCAATATGAATTGAAAGCCTCAAGAGCTCCTGTAAGCATGTTTCCATTTTACACAGGGATAACTTGAAGGAACTGCATCTGCTTTAATCCGATTTTAGTTCTGCACCTTGGGCCTAATTCTACTACTGGTCTCTTTTTGGGTCTGCACGTATGAAAGTATTAAACCCCCCACCCAACAAACAGTGTATATTTAGAACTCATCTAAGTGCTTGCTTGTTCTAACTTCAAAGTAATACTGTGGCTCTGCAGAACATAATTCATTTAAAGGAAAGCAAAGAAGGTGGTATTCACCATAAAATGTCAGGTATCCAAAGAGAGCAGCCAATAAATACATGAGGAACATGGCAAAGAAAGATACATAGGATACATTCATCATCCTTTTACGGCTTCGGCTATGAGAAAGAGAAAAAGAAACATTGTTAGCAATGAGAACATACTTTTATATTACTTTTATTAGTGTAGTGATATTACAGACACACATCCAAGATTTACCTTTTCAGTTCTTCATAGATGGGAAGAATTGCAGGATGGCACACAAAAGAAAATGTTAGGATTGGGACAGCATAGACAGTCTGGAAAACAAAAGCGTCTTTCTTAAATATCTCAATAGACATTAATCTTTTAAAACTAAATTTCTAATCTATAGATACTTCAGTTTTGACTTGGGCACCAGTCAGTTTTTTGATAAAGACTGGCTATTCTCTACAACTGAAACTATGGCAAAAATTAAAACAAGTTCGTATTCTCTTTAACTCATACCCTGAGGCACCAAACCCTCTAAAATCTCAGTGAAGTCCAATGTGAGATGAATGTATTTGCATGCAGAATTATGTTCTGCATCTCACTGGCTTAAGCTGTTATAGCCTGATCTTGGTATTGGCTATTACACATGTTTCTTCCCCATGTTTGAAGACACCAGTGTAACTGGGAGCATTTCATAAGAGTCAAGAGTTTGTGACTGGGAAGTTAAAGTCTACCCCAAACCTTGCCATATGTTTCCCAAATGCTTTTGCTATTTACTTCTTCTGCAAGCTACTTTATAAAATGCTTTACTAACTTGAGGAAGCTTGAGAGATGCTGTGCTGAAAAATGACAGATGCATTTATTGCCACTCAGGCAGGCACCTCAAGCTCCTCTAATTTCTGTATCTGGAGTGTGGAGACAGTCTACAGGAGATAAACAGTGCCTTACTCTACTGGAACAGAAAGTCTTAGCACATCCCCAAGTTTCAACTTGGCAATTATTCAAAGGAAAGATGGCCTAATTTATCTGCTATGTATTTAGTCCCTCTTAGTTATTTTCAACAGAGAGTCTGAGTTTCAGTCAGTTACCTGTGAATTGAAGATGAAGTATTTTGGTTTGCACAAGTCATCACTTGTTATGTTCTGATCCACCAAAGGTGCCAGTGTCACATTTACTAATGTCATGTTCATGATATCGCTGTCCATAGGACAAGGGATCTGAAACATCTTCCAAATTACCTAGAAATAAAGTTACGTATTTATTGTTACTTTGATGAATACAGTATGTGAAACTTTTCAGAAACTGTCTCATTTCACTTTAAAATGCAGTTTTAGAAGCACTGGAAGTGCACAAGACTGTACTTACAACAATCAGGAAGAAGACCATACAAAGTAAGGAAAAGCCACTGGTATAGCCCAAATATCCTGTGTTAAAAGAAAGATAAAGAAACCTAAGGTACATAAACAGAAACACCATTCAAGTCACAACATTATGACAAAACATATTTTGTCAGTGATCTCTTTAGATTGCCATTTTCTTAGCGTTACACAGAACAAGTTAATTATTCATTCACATCTGCTCATCTCAACCCAGAAACAAAAATTCTTAAAGGCATATGAGGGTGTATACATACAGTGAGTCTGTAATACAGAACTTCCCAGCTAACAAAAGAATTCCCACACCAACAACTACGCGGATTGTTTGTTACATACCAAGAATGATTAAAGGGTAAATTCTAACAGAACACACTATGCCTTTTCCCTTCTGTTTTTACCAATTCACTCAATTTGTAGAAGGTAGTAACTTGAGAAAGTAATTCACATTGAGACTCTCAGCAAGTAAGGTTCCAGTCCAGGATTCTCTGAACAAACTGAGTTATTCCAATAATTCAATTGTTCCAACTGAATTATTTTATGTATCACTGAATCGCAGACATTTCATATAAAGTATCTGGTATGAATATTCTGCTACTGCCTGGGATCTAAAATGAAAATGCTTACATTGCAAAGACAATTTAACTGCCCTGGCCTAGCATCCCTGGCTATTATAGGATAGCTTATAACACTATTAGCTAGTAACACCATTATACAGGATTTCACTACTGACCAAAATTGGTCAAACCTTGTGATAAGAACACAAACAGAAGTTACTGCTGAGCCTTGTTCTAAAGAGCTACCATACCTATTGACTGCTTGTTTTCCACATTTTTTATTACTATTATTATTTTAAGCAGACTGACAGCAATTACCTGAACACTGATCAGTCCCAAGAGACAAGTTTTGGGGCAGCTGTTAATTCACACAGTACTTCAGGGCTCAAACATTATATTAACCCATTTCTCCACAGTATTTTCAAGTGGTTTTGATGGTACTCCACCACTTACCTAAATTTTTCAGTAAGGACAGGGGAAGAATGAGGATGACAGACACCAGCAGCACTAAATAGTCGCCGTTAAGATACCATTCTCTGCAGGGAAAAAAAAGAGTAATATTTGTAAATAATCAAAGTATTTTAAAATGATGACATTTGCAGTTTAGCATTCTTATATACCTTCTACAACATACTGCTGCTTAAATAAAATGTAGTACCTGATGTCACAAAGAATTACTATTCAACTTACTATATGGACCTAAAGCCCTACAATCGCTTCTTATCTCACCCCAAACCTGCATTGTGCCTTTCCTTTAGTGTCCTTTCCTAAAATTAATATGCATCTGGAAGTCAGAAGACAGGAACGTAAATGACTGGTAAAAAAAAACAGAAACAGTCAACTGGGATAAATCATGAAAAAAATAGTAAATTACTTAAATGCTGGTTCCCAACTCTCCAGATGTATTGGAATATCAGGGCCCCAGCAGGGTGGTGATCCACTGTTAATGGAAATGAAATTCTCTTGGGCTTCCTGTGGGAGTTCAAAACAGGTGAGGGCTGGAGTTAAGACAGTAGCTCAAGCCCCATGGCTGGAAAAACTCCAACAAGCACTGGGAGTCTCTTAGAGGCACATTTAGTCCTTTTCCATAGGGAAACTATGATAAGGACCTCAGACATTTTATTCCATTTATTCCATAAAAGGTAATAGCTATTTTTTGACAAAACATTTTGGTGTGTTAAGAGATTAACATCTTCCTTTGAAACACAGAAAAACAAAGTGTAAATATAATTTCACTGAACTAACAGAAAAACTGATCTTGAGTATTTAATTGTGGCAGGGTAGCTGCTTTCTTCACCTGTCCTACAGAATCATCCTGTATTCTTTAAGCAAGTTAAGTAACACTAAGCATCTATTCCAAGATGTTAATACCTTATATTCTGTTACAGTATTGTCTTTACAGTATGTATTTTAAAATGGACTGTATACTATCTAGATAAACAAAGAAAACCTAATTAGAAATCTGTGCATTCAAACTCAATTGCTGAATTATAAGCCTATGTATGGTAGAGAAAATATGGAATAACTTTCACAGACTTGCTCTGTATTTATGTGGTAAAAGCAGAACCAGTTTGGTCATCTCTTTCCCCGTTTTACGTGGGATAACTAAATGTAAAAGATGTATTTTAGAAGTTCAGACATGTAGGACATTAACACCACGTACCTTTTGTTGTCTTTCTTTTAAAGTGTAATAGTCTTGTGGTAAATTTGAAAGAAACCACAGCACAAAGACTCCTTGCATTTGATATAACCATAAGAACATGCACTGTTACTGTGCAAGCCCCACATGGAGGCCCTCAGGAGTTTCAGACCAAGGACTTAAAAGTTTGTCTGTGCTGAAGAGTAAAGAATGGGATTGTGCAGCTTCAAGACAAAGCTGAGTACTTCGAAAACTGCTAAACAAATTTTAACAATGGAGCTAGTATTTGTAATGTTGTCTCAGAATTCCAAAGCATCTCCTACAGTAAGAATTGAGACATTTAAACAGGTAAGTGCTTACATTTTAGGCACCAGGCTGCCAGAGTGGAATCCAAGCCAATGGTAGCCACCCAGACTCCCCTAAGCAATGCATGGAGACAGTCAGTTAAACGGGGTCCGCAATGGACAGAGCACTGACAACAGATTTACTTTATATCAGTGTACAGCTGCCTAGCACCGGCCAACAGGAAAACACTTGAGATACAAATCTCAACTTCTTAATTTTGTCTGCCAGGCTCGCAGAGCAGCAGCTGTATCCAGCCTGATTCACAGCCTTCAATTTTCCCCCTTGAACTGCAACCAATTTTGGATTCCTCTGTGATGATGGAACAATTATAATAACTTGCCTCCAAGTCCTCTTGTAAGTACTGGCTAGTTCAGGGACTTCCTTAAAAAGTGGAAAATAAGGACTTGAATTCAGCCAAAGGGGGGAAATGAACCTTCCCAGCAAGGAATTTGTAAATGTTACATTACTAAGTAAATGGGGTGGGTGCATTCTTAAGAGTACATTAAGGAAAAAAAAAAAGGGGAAAAAAAAAAAAAGAAAAAAAAAAAAAAATAGAAAAAAAAGATGGCTACTTTTCAGGAA
>NDXB01013213.1:0-35207 GCA_002631895.1 Agapornis roseicollis | reverse complement strand
CCCACCCCCCCGCCCCCCCCCCACCCCCCCCCCCCCCTTCCGATAGCGGGCGCAGACTGATGCAACACCGGCGAGAGATGTCACACTGCGCCTCCCGCCCCGCGGGCGCCCCTCTGTTTACCTCCCCCCTCCCCATCGGTGACACCGGGCATTCCCGGCGCTTTCAATGGGAAAACGCAGACCGGTGGAGGGACTGCACCGCGCCGCAGCCGCTCGGGGGGTTTTTCCATCCCGGCGGTGTGTCCCTGGGAGCACCCGGCGTCTCCGAGGAGCCCGGCGGGGCTGGGCGGCAAGGCGGGGGGCTGCCGCCGGGAAAGGCTGCGCCCCGAAAATCGCCTCGTTCCTCCTCCCGCGCCGTACCTTCTTCGCAAGGTCCGGAAAGCGGGTTCTTCTCCCGGGGTAGGGAGATGCTTCTCTGGCCGCTGCTGCTCCTTGCGAGGGAAGAAAACCCTCGACTGTAAAACGTCAACGAAAACAAACCCCTAAATAAATAAAAGCAGGGAAAATTCCCTTCAAAAAGCCAGCGGTGTCAAAGGCAAACGAAATCTCGCGTCCGTGGCGCTCCGACGGAGGCGCTCCCGATCTGACGGCCCTCTCCGGGAGCCGCCGCTCTTCAGACAGGAATGCGGGCGCGTCATCGCGGAGGGGCGCGGCGCCCGCGCACCGCCCCCAGCCCTGCCCGCCCGACTGACCCCTGCGCCGCCGAACGAGGGGTGCGGGGCGGGGACAGGGGGAACACGGCCGCCCGACGGAGGGGTGGAAGGCTGTTCACCGGCCTGTGCCCTGCGGGGGGTCGGGAGCGGGGCCGCCGGTGCGTGGTAGCGGTGGTGGCGCCTGGCAGCTCTCCCGTGTACACGGCGGGGCAGCTGCTCTCCACCGCGGGGATGGGAGGCACGGGGGTTGTCGAGGGCACACGGTGAGAAAGGTGTTTCCGCCTGCCCCGTGCTGCACCCGCAGCGTGATGGCAGTGCCGGGTACGGACTGATCGGAGGGGATGGGGGAGGGTTTCCCTCCCAGTGCCCACCCTGGCTCTACCCCGAGGCTCGATGCACGGCCGGGATGCGGTGTTACCGGCCCATAGCCACCCACTGCCGTCAAGCGCTATTTTTAACGTGTGAGCAAGTAGCGACGCACGTGCAAGCCTCGAGCGTTTCCTCCGGGAAAGCCATCCGGAATGACGGCCTTCCCCTAGTGATGCCAGGCAGGATAAACCCCGCTGGAGGAAAAAAAAGGGGGAAAAACATCCCCCTTCCCTTTCCGCAAGCAATCTGGAAAGCTTCGCTGCTTTACTGCCTGCAGAAGGATGAAGCCCAGCTTTGGTCTTCACCTGAGCCCCTCACACACGTTCCAGAGGAGGCTTGGACACGACTGCAGGGAACCCTTTGGCCACTGTTTTTGAAGACAGAGGGGGTTTGAGGTAGGTGGTGCTGCCAGCCTCGAGTATGGAGAACATCTGGCTAGTATGGAGAATGACTTTCTATTCCCTTGTCCTCTCCGTGTTCCCTCTCCCCCTCCTCCTGCAGCACCCACAACACACCTGACAGCACATCTGAACAGTGGGGCCGGGAGCCGCTCACACCGTCGAGGGGCAGCGACCCCCGCACGGCCACCGGCGCTCCTGGGCCTTGCGGCGGGGGAACACGCGCGGTTCCCCTGAGCTAAGACAGCGCGGGAGGGCCGGGCCGGGCTGGGCCGTGCTTGAGGACCACGGGCGGGCGGCGCGGGTCCGCCCGCTCCCGCTGCGGAACGTTCTGGATGCGCGGCGGGGCCGGGGGGCGGGGCACGCGCGGGAGATGCGGAGCCGAAAATTTTCCATCCCCGCAGTTCTGCCCCCGCCCCATCCATGACGTCACGCCCCTCCCATTTCTTCCTCCTTCCCCCCTCCCCCCTCCGCATCCCGGCCCCGGTGTATGAGGGGGTGCGGTGCAGGGTGCGGTGCTGCGCTCCGCTCCGCGCCTTTCCGCGCCCCGTGCTTATGGGCTGGACCGGACCGGACCGGACCGGACCGATCGCTGCCCGTACTGAGCCACCGGCGATGTGTCCTTAGTGTGTGCGGGTCGGGTGCTAGGCGTCTCGTAGCGGGGTTTGAAATCACTCATCTCGGGGTGCTTTAAGGATGAACTCGGCCCCTCGGAGCCACCTGCGGCTCAGGGCGCCTCGGGGCCGAGCCTCCCCCGCTTGCAGGCGAGGGAAGTGAGACTTGGGGTGCTGTGCTGTTTCACAGCTGCAGCCGTAGCGCGTTCGGCCCTCCTGAAAACGTGGCAGGCTTGGCAGGAGGTCCGCAGAGGCTGCCGCGGTCTGATGGGTTAAACTGAAGGACCGCACAGCGCCGCACGTCACGGTGATAGGTAAATAAGCGTTGCTACAGGGGAGGCGGGTCACACGCCTCTTTGAATGGGAACGGTGGGTGCCTTCNGCAGGCTTGGCAGGAGGTCCGCAGAGGCTGCCGCGGTCTGATGGGTTAAACTGAAGGACCGCACAGCGCCGCACGTGATAGGTAAATAAGCGTTGCTACAGGGGAGGCGGGTCACACGCCTCTTTGAATGGGAACGGTGGGTGCCTTATACGTCCTCCAGGCAGTCCCATTCTTCAGGTGTCAGCAGTTCTGTGAAATTGCAGTTTACACGCGAGAGGTCAAGGTGACCTGTTTATTGTGGGTTTGGAGAGCGTAACAACAAGCACAGTGATGTAGCTCTAACGTTTCCAGGATCTCTTTCAAAGCAGGTGCACGGTGAAGTGTCCCATGTGCTCCTGGTAAATACAGAAGCTGCCTTCATGGATGTGGCCTGGTTGCCATGGGCAGTACAGTTCTTTAAACCAGGTTCTATAGCAAAACAAAAGTTCTACTGTACAAATGCTTGATTTTTCTTTTTAACTTGGACTGCCATAATGTTATAAGGAGGAAAAAGATGAGGCTTCTTTGCTCATTAAGAGAAGAAAAAATGATAAAATACATACAGGAAGAAAAATTGCTCTTTTACTAATGGCCCCATTATTGGAAGGTTCACTGTGCAACATGCGAGTGCAATCTGCACTGCTCCAGAATATTGAGTCTTTAAACTTGTTACCCATGCAGCCTGTTTGATGGTTCAAGTGGTCTGCTTTTTCAAGTGGTTTTAAGTAATGCCTCACTGATTGAATTATAATTTTCCTGACTTTGTAATTGCCAAGAATGTCCTTGGCAAAATATACATACAATGTGTTTCATCCAGTTTTGAAAAGTATTTTGTAATCAGAATAATAAAAGTTAATGTTCATCAGTTCCTCCCACCACAGTTTCAACGATTCACTTGTTTTCATGTCCTGCTTTTCTTTCTTTCTTTTTTTGGTGTTCTTATGTTGTTTTTTCTTCCCCTTTTCTTTTCATCCTCCTTGTCCCTCAGTCACCCTCATCTTTATACCTGAAGTTTGTTTGACTTTTATCTATAGGTTTTTATTATAGTTGTGTGCACCTAGTCATTGCAAGCTTCCTTACATCATCTGAGCCTTTAGGATAGTTGAAAATCTCTTAATCTGGAAATTCTGTTCCTACTTTTTATAGTCATAAAATAACCCAGACCAATTCTGGAGACTAAAAGCTGCTGAGGATTATTTTTGTTTTTTAAACACTGAAAAACAGGGGTTTGTGTTTTCTTTACTGAAAGAAACAGCTGTGGGTGGTGTGTCTTAGTCAGGTTTCCCATGCTGAAACACCTTATAGTCTTTTAAGGGGTGATGCTTTACACTTTCAAAACAAGGCAGAACCAGACAAACAAAGATAACATGTTTCTTTAAGGATGTTGTAAAAGAAACGGTAAGTTAGTTGCTAGATGTTGTAAAAATTGAGTTATGCTCAGTTATATGAGTTTTCAAAGTATTACACAGAAAGATAACGGGGTGGTTTCATCTGAAGAGCTGTCCGCTATGCTCTTCTAAATGTTGGTGTGCAGCTCAGGCTGTGTTGTAGATTTACCCCATGCCATAACATGGCCTACAAGTAACTGGCCTGTGAACAGTTTCTTTTTGAATTGCATTAGTTGTTTTTATATTTAGGAAAAGAAGTAGCTGGCAAGTGCCCGTGTTTTTTCTTTGCTCATGTTTAAGCAAATAAAAGGCCTTTGTAATATGGGAGGTTCTTGTTTCATGCTATTTCTTCCTATGTATATAAACAAACTTTGTGGAATACTGCAAAGCTCTCTGTAGGACATGCCCAGTAAATTCATTTGTGTTTATGCTATGCATCAAAAAGTTATGTGTACAGTAATAATGTAAAAGTCAAGTCCATCCACATGGTTTTTAGTTGATGCTTCCTAAATTGCCCAAAGGATATCTAATGAAATATGTAATATGTCAAAGCAATCTGTAATAATAACTACATAACATTCATTTTGCCTGTGCCTGGTATGAATAATATAAAAATCCCAACAGAGTAAGGATGTGCATCAGGTAAACTCCTTGGTACTGTCAAGAGTGTGGGGAAAGACAGTGATGCAGAACGGTGACAGGGACCTGAGAGTTACATTACATCCTGAGTGAAGCATTTGCAAAGTGATCTCTACATGACAGCCATGGTCTGTCATGAGGAAGACCTGGAAGTGTGGGTGAGTGAGTGAGGAAAACAAGGACTCATGGTTTTGCTGTGTGGACTCAGTGGTCTGTGAAGGTGCAGGTGGGGCTATGGGTTCCACCATCCTTCCAAACAGTTTGGTTCATTATTCTTACCTCACATGGACTGCCTGTAGCATGTAATTAATGAAATTACAGGTTCTGATTATATGCTTTCTCAAACAAAACTTCCACTGAAGCCAAGAGGTATTACGAGTGCATAAGGAATGCAGGATTGCATATCCTGCCTCTTGGGGCTTTGTGATGGTGAGTTGGAGTTACATATTAAACTCGGTTGAAGCCTTAATTTTTTCCCTCTGTGTTTATCCCAGTCTAGTTTCAGTTTTGCAATATGAAAACAACAAAATCACTATGTTAAGAACATAAGCAGCAGCATTCTTTTAAAAAATAGTACATTTACTATAATTATAATGTGGATTTAAGCCAAAAATAGGGAGAGATTCTGAGTCTTGAGTTTTCAAGCCATCTGATTATGTTAGTATGCTTCAATAAACTTTAAGCAGTGGGTGCTGCATGAGATCTGCAGTACTAGTCCTCTGCAAGAAGTTGTCAGCCTTAAATGGACATTGCTAGTTGCTATAAAAATATTTTTTACTTTATATTTTTAACTCTCTAACATTTTTAGGGGTTTTAAAAATAGCGTTTCTCCATTAATCTTGATTCATCTTTTCCACTCGGGAAACACTGTTGGTTTTTTCTGATTTCCTGTGTGAAACTGATGTAAGTTTTTAAGTGTATCTTTTTGTTTGTTTTTTTTAAGTATATATTTTTGTTTGTTTGTATCTTTTGTCTAGTACAGATCTGGAAAAGCTTTGGAAATGGAGTTTGTTTATTAGCGGATAAATAAATTCGAAACTCTTTCAATTCTGTAAGCTATCTCACATATTTTTGTTTGGATCCTTACAGGAATAAGAGCTACTATTTTTGTTCTTCTCCCATTTGCTGGTGGCACAGAGTACAATTTAACATGTACGTTTGAATTCCCAGAGACGTTATTGCAGTAATTACAGCAAACTGTACATCAGCATCACTTGTTATGTCAGCAGATCTTTGAGGATCTTGTTTGTCAACTATCTAATGCTTCGCATCTTGGAAATGTCACTTGCATTTTTGTGGTTCCCTTAAAAATAGTGTAAGTTTAAGGCATGAGATGGAGTTTTCCAGCAAGGCTCTGTGCAAGACCTGTATTTGTAAGGCAACAGAACTGGAATAATTATGTAGTTAGTAAAAAGTTTCTGTGCTTTACCAGTTAATGGGGCAAAAAAGGGTGAACTAGGGCAGGAGATCAGCAAGTGCTATCCTTTGATGGAAAATGAAGCCTCAGTGAGCCAGCAGAATCAGCTCCTCACTTTCTTGCAAAAAAAATACAGTGAAAACACATAGCAGTGAAAACATTACAATTGGATCCTCATTCTGTAAATGTGTGTAAGTTTGTATGCATTCTCCTTTTTTTTTTTTTTTTCCCAGTAAAATTGTGGATATCCCTAAATGTTTTGAGGACTGGATCCTACTTTGTGGATGACAGCCATTATCTACTGAACATAAAATTCCACTTTTCATCTTGAGCACAAGAATAGCTATTTACAGTATCTCAGAAGGTCCCGAAAGTCTGATACATTTCCTCTGACAGGGGCCAGTAGAAGATTCCTCTGTGGCAAATGCATAGGACCGCATGGTTGTATGTTCTAGCAGTCTGATGTCTAGGAGCTACTGAGCCAAAGGTTGTCTCCATGTGTTTGTACTTAGAAGTTTCTGGTGCTCATCTGCATGAAATTGTTGAATCACTTTTGAACCCACGCTTAATTTGATATGTATCATAAGTGGTGGTGGCAAAACTTCTTCCATTTGTTATTTTTTTCCCCCAGACTTCTTCCTGATCAGTTCATTCGTGATCCCCAAATTTTGCACAGTCAGAATTGGGGTTTATGTACCATTATTATACTTTGCATGGTTGTCTGTCTTGAAACTGAAGAGCACTACAGTCTGATAGAAACTGTTTCGTATCTTCAGTTCCCCTGGATTCCTATGCTAGTGAAAATGAAGACTGTTAGAGATGTTATAGCTGTCTTCTTGTTTGTTAAAGAATACATTTTAGACCTGTAATCTCTCATAAGATGGCAGTAGGCATATTTCCTTTACACACTGTTGTTCTGTGTTCAGGCTGATGTATGTGCATCTGCATATTCAGAGGAAGGACTCTTCCCCCAGCTCTTTAGATTGAGTGTTTGCTGTAGGTCTGGATATTCTAAGTTGGCTGGTGTCCATGTGTAGAAAACTTTTTCTTTTTTTGAAAGTTGTTTTTTTGTTTTAAGTAATTATCAGCAACATTTGTAAACTTTTTCTTACGGGAAGAAAAATCACTCTTCTACCTGAATGTGTATGCTGTTTTTTCAGTGAACAAAATGGACATATTTTATTTAGTTGAAGAAATCTGCATGGATCAACTCCTGGCAAAAAAATTAGGAATATTTAAATAAAGCAGTTTATACAGTCTCCTTTATATGCAGTGAGAAGATTGAAATGAATTAGTGAAAAAATTAATACATTAATTCAGTATTGTGGAATGGACGTTTTTGTCTATATACATACCAGAGAATTTCTTTGCTTGTAAAAGACATCGCCCCTCCTGTTTATCTCCTAGGTGCAGAGTGCTTTTGGGGAATAAGCAGCTGCTGAGTCATGCTTTCACTGAATGACTGACAACCCTTGCTTACACTAAGAACTGGCAGACCTCTTCTGTGTGTCAGGTGAGCAGTGTTACACCCCTTCCTTTGGAAATGAAAGCATGACACAGCATTATAGCCGACTTCGTTGAAAAATGCTAATGCAGAGGAGTGGAAATGTGTTTATGCAGCCATGTAAAGCAAATCAAAATCTATCTACATTAAATTATTTACTGGCAGTAATGATTTGTTATTAAAGAAAATAATATAATTGTGTTCATTTCAATGTGCTGAACTAGCATGTTTTGCAGTGCAGTTATTCAAAGGGAATTTTGCCTGAGTATATGACTAGTAATAGAACTGAGAGAGGCATGGTGCTTGCTCTCTGTTGGCAGTTTCCTGAAGAAAGAAAAATATGTACGTAACTAGAGTGGTTAAGTTTAAACCTAGATAATCTACACTTTATGATACCAATATATAACCTATGTTGAATAGTTTATGAGACCAAAATAAATTATGGGAAGCTGTAAACATTGCCTTCCTCTTCATAAATGTAGGAGGGTTTTATTATGGAACTATAAGTATGTCCAATACATTTATTTCCCCTTCTTATATGATGTTTTAACTTCTGTTTTCCTTGGATGTGTATGTATGTGTTTGGATTGTGACAAGCAGAGTCCAGTTTACATTTACAGAAGTATTTGCAGGTATTACTTACTTTAAAATCCTTTAAGTAGTTAAGGTTGCTGCTAGAAGCATAATTATTCAATAAAGAGCACAGTGCTTCATGTTTCATTTAGCCATTGCTTTTTTTGTTAAATGTATAGCTGTAATCTTTTAACAGAGACTGAAATTTACCTTTGACCATTAAGGATTTTACTGCCAATTGCCATGTAAACACACATCTTTTTGAGATTTATCGTCCCCCTATGGTACTCCATAAAAACGTTTGGCAGTGCATTCAGCAGGGAAAGAGAGTGTGCATTCATTTGGGTGTTGCTGTGGAAGTGGTTATTACACCATTCTTCTGATGGCCTTCTTTGGGTTGAAAAAAGATGATGGTGTGAACTTCGGGTGATTTGGATTTTCTTACAGCCCGTGAGTAGCTCAGTTGCCATAATACTGGCATAAAACTTTACTGTGTAGGAAACTTACTCATCTGAATAGGGTCATGTGGTCATCCTGTGCATGATTTTGTGCATGTACTAAAACTTTTGCAGGCCTGGATGTGGGAGATTTCATGTTGCAGTATTTGTGATAGAGTATATCTTATTGACCTAATTTGATACAACTTTCAAGTAAACAGTCTGAAATAGGAAAGTCTCACAGAGAAATGAAATAATTGAGATAATAGTATGAATGTAAATTTTGCTATAAGATGGAGGGAATGAAAGTTAATTATGTCCTGGACATACCCATCATTCCCGGACACACATCCCCAACTTTTACAACTATTGTTTATTTTAATATTGTTGGGATAGTACGTAGCGAGTACCATCTGTTGTGAGACAGGAATTCAGAGGCCTTCACTGTTGCCAAAATGGTCTTAGAAAACATACAAATTTAGAAGTAGTTCTTACCTAGCTGTATCCTTATTGGTGACTTTCAATATATGTAGTGATAGGACAAGGGGTAACAGGTTGAAACTTAAACAGGGGAAGTTCAGGTTAGATATAAGGAAGAAATTCTTTCCTGTTAGGGTGGTGAGGCACTGGAATGGGTTGCTCAAGGAAGTTGTGAGTGCTCCATCCTTGGTGGTGTTCAAGGCCAGGTTGGACGAAGCCTTGGGTGGCATGGTTTAGTGTGAGGTGTCCCTGCTTATGTCAGGGGGGTTGGAACTGGATGATCTTAAGGTCCTTTCCAACCCTAACTATTCTATGATTCTATATGCAGTAGAAATAGAATCATAGAATACCAGGTTGGAAGGGACCTCAGGGATCATCTGGACCAACATTTCAAGGCAAGCTTGACCTACATTAAATAAATATTTTCCCAAAATGCTTCAAAACACCTTTTACTCCTGCAGGGATCTTGTATTTACATAATACTATATTGCTTGTAGTCGAAGACCTTCTGTGGGGATTTGGCCCCCAGATGCCACAGTTATTAAAAGGCAGGTGTCGGAGTCTGTGTAGTCCCTCCAAGCTTTTGTAGGTAAACAGAATACTTTCTTACTGAGTGCTACATTTAAAAAAAGTAGAACAATAGTTTGAGTCTGAAGCTCCAGCTGTTTATAAGTCATGATGAAGACAGTATTAGATTATGGTGATCTATTTTTAAATGCATACGTTAGGTCATAGGGTTCTGCGTGAGCACCTGAGCCCCACATTCAGGGAACAGATTTTGCATTTCAAAGTGTAGCTGTTCTTCTTCCCTATCCAATATAAGTCCACAATCTAAAAGTACTGAAGAATAGTGAGGGCTTACATTATTTTATGGAGTGCAAAAGATGCTAGTACATCTATTCTAACATCTCTTAAGGTTTTATATTCCTTATTATTGAATTAATTAAACAAGGAGAATTCTACCTCTATAAATTAAGAGGACTGTGCAAATACTTGTAGTTTTAAAGCACACATAGAACTTTAGTTTTAAACCACTTGTAGAGCGTTACAATATTGCCCTACCAGGTTTCATGCTTCTGTACATACAAATGCATGCATGCATACTATCATATATAGATTATCATTGCTATGTAAGACCACATAAGTATTTAAAAACAATATTTCAGCAGTAGAAGTTACAAATATTGTTATTATGTACCCCTAAAACTCCTGCAATAACCAATCTGTGATTCTTTTAAACATTATCAGAACTTGTATGACTAATTCAGCTTTTTATCTATCTGTGGTTAATCATGTGGAAGCTAGGCACACAAGAATGCTGTACAGATAATATAATTGGTAGTGTGAACCTGAGTGGGTAGGCAGTTGGATTTTCTTCAGTCAGTTCTTCCTAGCCACTGTCTTTGAACCTGTAATCCTTCTGAGCCAAGCGTGGTCTCAGGTTCCAAATGCACATTCATGCCACGATAAGAAACTTGCTGCAGAAAGGTTGTGCTGTGTTGGGGTGTCACTGCTCCCACAGCCAAACCGTCTGGGAAGCTTCCTCACTTGTTTCAGTGCAAAATCAGTGACTTTCCAGGGTAATTTTAAGAAACAAAAGATACTTTGCATAAAGTATGTAAGGAAAGCTCGCATCTTTCGTCAGCTCAGCTCTGAATGCTGTATCTTTTGCTAAATTTGTGATTACAAACATCTGGTGACTGGTAATTGTTCTTGCAGCTGTGTTGAATTGAGATAGATACACTGTGTGCTCTGGGATGCAGATGAATGGAAGAGGAGAAGAAACAGAGGATGGTGTGATCTGCTATATCTCTGATAATGGTTTGACTTCATTCAGTGGGGCGTCTATGTCCTTGAGATCAGTGGAGTCAGCGGGTCCCTCACAGGCATGCGGACATTAAGATCGGGACCCAAGTTTGTAGTCTCTCATGCCCAGTGCTGGGTAGAACATTTAAACCTTTTCTTCCTATTAAATAGTCAAATACAAAAATTGCTCTCATAGTATTTTACTTTTATAGTGTAAAATAACAATCATATAAATGAGAGGTAGGTTTTGAGTAACACCAAATACTACCATACAAGCAGTGCAAGGGGGATTATTGAGGGGGATTCTCTGAAATACATTCCAAATTACCTATGAAATCCTTTCTCTAAATTTAAAAAGCCAGATTATGCCTTTCTGTGTGCAGGCAGTTGTGAATGAAACCAATGACAGAGACATGTTCCCATCTGTATAGAAGTATTTGACACAAAGCATTACTTTCTTTTCTCCTGCCAACTTCAACAATACCAGGAAATATGTTCCCAAGCAAAGGGATAATTCAATTAAAACCCCAGTTAGAATTTATCTAGATTAAGAATAAAAACCCGGGAACACTGAGCCCACCCTGGAGTCCAAAGCGCAGGTTCTGGTTAATTGGAAGCCTGAGGAGCCAGTCTCCTTCCTGTTGTGGGTGGTGGTAAAATAGTTACAATAATTAATCTGGTCTAACTCTGTAGCTAAAATTCTCCTGTGGGAAAAGCCATTTCAGGAGAAAAATGACTTTGAAGAACGAGGTGAATTCTTTATTCTAAAATGTTGTGTCTACACAAGAAACAGTTATTTTGCTAAAGCTTGTTTATTCATTTTGTCATGAAGTAATTTCTTATAAAAGTCCGCAGTATTCATATACAATTGTCAGGCATTAATGCAGTCATGAATATTTTAAGCAATCATCTTGTTGTTGTTCTGTGGGTTTGTTTTTTTTTTTTTACATTTTATTTGGAAAATATTTCTATTCATTCCCAAGAAGCCATTTTCCTACTTTCTTCCTTTGCTGTCAGTTGCTGTAGAGATGTTGGGTCTTTGACTTTTTCTTAGAATCATAGAAACATAGAATAGTTAGGATTGGAAAGGACCTTAAGATCATCTAGTTCCAGTCCCCCTTCCATAAGCAGGGACACCTCACACTAAACCATGCCACCCAAGGCTCTGTTCAACCTGGCCTTGAACACCACCAGGGATGGAGCATTCACAGCTTCCCTGGGCAACCCATTCCAGTGCCTCACCACCCTAACAGGAAAGAATTTCTTCCTTATACCCAGTCTAAACTTCCCCTGTTTAAGTTTTAACCCATTATCCCTTGTCCTGTCATTACAGTCCTTAATGAAGAGTCCCTCCTCAGCATCCCTAGAGGCCCCCTTCAGATACTGGAAGGATGCTATGAGGTCTCCACACAGCCTTCTTTTCCCCAGGCTGAACAGCCCCAACTCTCTCAGCCTGTCTTTGTATGGGAGATGCTCCAGTCCCTTGATCATCCTCATGGCCTCCTCTGGACTTGTTCCAACAGTTCCATGTCCTTTTTATGTTGAGGACACCAGAACTGCACACAATGCTGCAGGTGAGGTCTCACAAGAGCAGAGTAGAGGGGCAGGATCACCTCCTTCAACCTGCTGGTCACGCTCCTTTAAATTTAGGGGTAGTAATTTTTAGTTGGGGCAGGCTAGATTAATTTATTTGTGCACTGAAAAATAAGTGTCCAAAGCTGCTGACATGTTTGTATTTTTGCTTCTGGAGCAATTCAAAGGTTTTACTGAATGCTGCATTAGAGAAGTTGTAGAAAACAAAGAAAGTAGCCCTTGAAGGTCATCTAGTCCATCCTGTGTTCTCAAAGCAAATCTATGGATGCCTATATAATTCTTGGCAGAGATTTGTCCAGTTCTCTCTTGTTGCAATGTAAATCCACTACCACCTGGTCTCTGCAGAAGCCATTTACACCATTATCATGTCCCCTGAGGTCTTCTCACTTGTAGGTGGTCCTTTCAATGTTGCCCAGTCTGAGAGACCTCTACCTGCTTTCCTGTGTACTCTCTCCATTTGATTCCTAGCATTCCTGGAAATGATGCTTCAGGCTGAAGATAGTACTCCATCTGAGCAAAGCCTACCTATTGACACTTTTCCAGGATGATATTTGCTGTTTCACAACCTTGTGGCATCACTGATGCGTGTTTATTCTGTGACCCACTAGAACGTCTGATCCCATTTGTTTAACTGCTGCCTGGTCATCTTCATCTCATATTTGTTCAGTTGATTATTCCCAAATGTTGTGCTTTGGGTTTGTCCTTAGTGAAATGACTACATACATCTTATTTCTGTAATTCATTCTGTTTCCTCAGTTCATCCTTCTGAATTCAAATCCTGCAGCCTGTGTAGGGCTAGCAGCTTCTCCAAGCATTTCATCGTTTTCAAAGCTGAACCAAGTGCTATTGATTCTATTGCACAAATCATTAATGAAAATACCGAGAAAGGGACAGATCTGGGATAAGTACTGTCCAATGTAATGGGCATGGAATGTCCTGATCAGTGACTGTTCGTTAGTGAAGCTCACAAACAGGCATGCTGTGAACAGGGAGTTATTGTACCAATGCGCCATTACTTGTGAGAGTTCAAGTTGTGTCAAACCATTGAGGCCTGAGGAGCACTGAGATTCTTGAGCAATAGTGCTGATGAGAGTCCTCAGGTGGTCCAGAGCTGAAAAGACAATGCCTGAAGCACCCCTGTCTCTTCCACACAACCAGGAGAGTTGTATTTGCTATTGTCCTTCCCTCTTTGTGGATGTAGAAATCAACCCTATGTAATCATACTAGAACTTTGTTCTAATATTTTTGTAATTTAAACTGCTTTGTGAAAAATTGAATGAAGTTTAGCTTAGTTTTTCTAAGAAAAAAAAAGGTATTCTTAAGTAGGGGGAGAAAGAAGGAGATCGATAGGAATATGAGCAGGAACTAAAAGTATTGGAAGGGAATGAACCTTCAGGAGCTAGAGCTCTGAGTAAACCATGGTGTGTATGTTTTTTTACCCATGGAAAAAACTTCTAATTTTCATTTTTGAGGAAAAAAAAAAAGTTTTCCTGTCTGAAGTGCTATAAATGCCATGTTTCATTAGGAAATGGGGGGTTCATTTTGTAATTTTCGGAAGTGCTTCTCCATGAAAAAGAGCCCCCCGAGATATTTGGGTTTCACTCAAGTTTTTCAAAATCTCATGTGTTTTAAGATAACGTTTCTGTTATGGTTATTTTTCAAATAACTTCCAATGACCAGACACTTTACAAGAATGGTCTTTTAACAATGTATTTTGCTGTGGAAAGCACTTTTCTTTCTTACAACTTCCTGTAAAAACCTCTTCTTATCTGAACTCCTGATGAAGATGAATTTGCTGTTCTTGCTAACAGTGATTGCACTGTTTCCCAAGGTCAGTCATAAGGAAATAAATAGGTTGAGCTGCACTGGCACTTATATTTTCTGTCATTTTGCTCAGCATATGAAAATGTGGAGATATACAAACATTTAAAAATGTTTTGCCTGCTCCCTAACCTTAAAACCAGTTGCAAATATAATGCACGCTTGTACATAATTCTTTATTTTAAGTATGGTAAGGCAGGATTCCTGAGATTCCCTGAGATTCCTTAAGATTCCCAATTTAAATTTTTGTAAGGCTCTTTAGGAGTGCTTGCTTATTTAATGCAAGTAAAGTTACCAAACACCACACCTGCTATGGTATAAATGGTTTTTAAAGTATATCCCTGCATTTCCTTTGGAAGGAGGAAGATGTGGAAAAATTACATTAAGGGATGATGTGTCAGCCAGGTAATTTTCCCTTAAGATATAAATGATCCAGAGAGGGTGATTCTTGTGGCAGTGTTATTCAGTGAACAAAAATACAGCCTGATACAAAGCAATGTTTTGCTTTGTAATGCTTTATATTGCTCTTGACTGAGTGACACTGCATTGTATTGGGAATATAAAAGCAGACTCACTTCCATACTATCTCATGCATTAGAATAATTAGTAACTGATTTTTGCCATCAAAAAGGTCCAGTCCTGGCACAGCCAAATTTTTAATGAACTGACCGTGGATTTAACTCAATACAAGAGGAGTCTGGAAGACAGCAAAGGTAGTTACTACCAAATCAATGACATCTGGCCACAGCTGAAACCCATTTGATGGAAAAAGGAACTTGAGAAATCCAAGACAATAAGATAAAGCAGTAGTCTCTCCATGGTTTACTAAAGTTGGGAAATGTGCAATCTAAGAGACTGACTTAACCCATGATTTTGAAACTCTCATTCGAAGCTGATATTTTGCATTTCAAGGTCTTAAATGGGTATTTTCTTCTTTTTATGATGTGTAAGCAAAATTTCAGACTGTTTCTTTGGTTTCGTTATTACTTTTTTACCTTTTACCCTAAAAGCCAGATACTGTCTGGATTAGGGCACTCTTGAGTTGTCTTGTCTATTTGTTCTTGAGTAACAGATGCTGTTGGCTGATAGAGAAAGCATCAGTTTGGAGTAACTGAAGGGTTAGATCCAGCTTTGTTAGCCAGTAGGAGTCTAGCCTACATAAGGTGACTGCCAACTGGCAGTATGAGGCTTACTCGGTGTCACCTGCCTCCCACTTTCTTCCAGAGGGAGATTTTTGCCCCCCCTCCGTATGCCCCAGCCTCCAGCAGGATTGAATGTCTGGTTACTCATTAACATTGCTCTGTCAAAATGATTTGGGTGAGTTTAAATACTTCATAGTGAGGGATTTTGAAAAGAAACCACCTGAATCAGTTTTGACAGAACTGGGTTAGAAGAGACTATGCACACAGTGACGCCAGCGGATGGGAAGGTGCAGCTATCTCGCCCAGGATGGGTGGTGAGGCCCGAATGAGCAGCTTAGGGAAGTCTGCATGGGTAACCAGTGGTGCTAGATCTGTCACAGCTGGGGAACTCTGACTGAATGGGCTTTCTTTAAATCTATGCTCACCTTCACTGAGTTTTTCAGTTATGAATAAAATGTGTGACAGCAGCACCAGTGAAGTAGCAACATCACAACATCTGATGGAGCAAGCAATCCCAAGAAAGGGAGGAAATTTTCAGCTGTAGTTTGTAGACTTTGGAGTGGGGAGCTGAGTTGGTAACCTCTTTAATGCCAGTGATTAACTTGCCTTTGGGAATCACAGCTGCTGCTGAAGACTTGGTGCCTTCTCTCCTTCACTGAAGGTGTTAGGAACTTGCCACAGAGTTCTTCACACCTCCCCATAGTTGCTCCCCAGCCACCCGAGGATATTTCTCAGGATGTCAGTCTGTGTTATGAACATAATGTCAGTTCAAGGAGTTCTGCCTCCTCGCATGTGCCTCTGCCGCTCATCTATCATTCCTACCCTTACACCACAATGTATCAGCCTCCTAAGAGTTGCTCATAAGCCAGATCCTTTCAGTAATCCACCTTCTCACAAAGGCCCACCAGGGGCTCTGTGAGTATTGATGGGAAGGCAGCAAACTGCTGTGGTGAAAGAGGAGAAGCCCAGGCTTCTTAAACTGGTTTTGCTGCTGAAGCCAGTGACAAGTGAAGCAATCACTGAGACAATAAGTTCACAATTTTTGTTTAGGATAAATGTGTTAAAATGGTCTATAGATTATTTGTAAGACTGTGCAAGTGTCTGGGCACAACTCTTTTAGGGCAAATAGTCTGTAAATGTGCATATTTATTATGTTTGTCACAATTATGAAACAAGAGCATCAAAATTCTGTCTTTGGCTTTAAGATCCAGGGTACATTGTGGTATGAGGGGTTAAGTCTTATTATTGTAACCACTTGCATTTGAAATTTTCTAGTTAGGAGCATAAGAATTAAAGCATTGACTTAACATTTTAGCTTCTATAAAAAAACTTGCTCTTAAAACCCAGCTGTTTTGACCCTGGCCAAGAGTGTGAGAACCATTACAACATTGTTCATTGATGAAAGTCATGTGTCATTTCGGTTAAAGATTTGTAAAACCTGTATTATCAGGGCAACGGTAAGTTCTTCTGCTGTGTTTCTAACTGTGTTTGTGAAACTCCTGTTGCAATAGAGTCACAGCCATTTGAGGACGAGAACATTTGAGAACACCAGTAACACAAACGATCATCACAGTTCAACTGGCCAAGCACTGATTTACAGTATTCTTTGTAGGCAGATTATTAACAGGCAACAGCCCACAATACTTCAATGACCTTAAAATGTTTCCAAGAAAATGTTACTGATTTTAACAATGATTATGCAATACACAGTAAACATGAATGCAAGAGGTGAAGGGATCAGCAAAGAGTTCTCAGTAGCATGGAGTTAACACAGGAAGCAATGGGGAAAGTTCAAGATTAAACTGTTCAGTTAAAGCCAGAACGGAAATTGGGGCAACAAAACATGGTGTCATAAACGTGATGACATCTCTGTGCTAGGAAGATGACTCACAATACAGTTGTCGAATCTAGGTACAGAAAGTTCTCATGAATTCTAGAAAGTAAGGCAGAGGTGGTAATTGTGTCGTGTTTTCACCACAAACAAATCTATTTCCCGCTTTGATTAGAAGGCCAAGGAGAACAAATGCAATCAGATAAAGCACATAGTAAACAACGTACTGAAAGTACTCACTTTACTCATGAAATATAATAATGTGTCAATGAATTCTTTTCAGGTTAGGCAGAGAAGGAGTTTACTTAAAGTACGCACACAAGAAAAATTGCAGAGTTTTAAGTGAAAAGGATAGCATGTTGTTCTAACTTGCTTGCATCTACAATGCATCGGCTAAGCAAAACGGCTCCGGAAAGTGTCATGATCATCTTTGCAGTTTCAAATGAGGACAATACAAATGCTTTGAGAAGCTGAGTTCTCTGGCTTTCACTCTGCAAAGCTTGTAAGCACATTCTTAACTTTAAGCACAGACATTCCCGTGGAAATCATTGGTGGTGACTCAACAGCTTGGAAGATCAGGTCCTTAAAAATGTTTGGTTTCTGTTGCTATTTTGCATATGTGTTGCAGGTTTTCCTACAGTGAAGCAGCAAGCTGCTACATGTCCCTTGTAACTGTGGGTACAGAGGAATTTACAATGGAAGCATTTTGTCATGTATTCTGTTAAATCTTTGCCATTACCTCAAGTCTTTTCTGTAGATTCACTGTAGCACAGAAAGCTGCAAACTAAGACATACATATTCACTCAGTAGATACTGATTATTTCCTTATTGTCAAAGGACATTTGCTGGGAGAGTTAATAGAGCGAGAACAACATATCGCAAGGTTTATTACTTTGTGTGCGAGGCTGAGTAACTGGTTAACAAAACTGTATTGTTTGCTGACTGGAGTCGTGGTGTTTTGTAATGGAAAGGAACCTCCTATGAAGTAAGACAGAAATATTCTGGCTGTCCTACTTGTAAAAGAAATAATTTGTGCTCATTTCTCAATACTAGTGTTTTGAAATTATGCAAGTACACCAGTGCAAGATGGTATTTAACTGTTGAAGAGACGGAGTCTAACTATTCCATGATGTCTTTTTTTAGATCTTCCTGTTTTGTTCATATTAGTTTTACTATTTGTTTGCACTCACACCCTCCTCTTTGCTTCTAGAGAAAAAGAAAAACCCTTTCAGTTGTATGTTGCAGGCAGTTTGTTGCCTGTGATACATAAAACTGCAGCTTCCTTGCATTTTGGTGCAGCCTCTATCCTTATTTTGTGCTTACTTAATACTTAATGAATTAGAATAACATCCTCTTCTACTCCATTGTTTCTGTTGATTCTGTGTCTTGGGATTTTGACAGGAAAAGGGATGCTAGTTTAAAGCCAGTCAGAGTTAGCAACTAAGGGTTTCAAGAATGCAGAGTAAGCAGTTGCCACAGAAGTGGCCAGAGCAGCCAGTTTGAATGTGAGTCCAAGACTTCCCAAAGTTTCCCTTTAAGCGGTGGTTCTGGTTGCAGCTAATAGTCACACTTGATACTGACCTTCTTCACAACATGCCATTTGCAGCATCTAGACAGGCAGAATCCTGATTTCTGCCAAGGACTTTCAGGCAACACAGTAGTAGTCAAATGCTAATGCTGCTGTCAGTAATAGGGAGTTTATCACTGTACTTTAAAAGCCTGTAAGCTGATTTACCTGTGTTGCTATATTTTTCCTTAAAAATGCAAGAAAAAGGTAAATTCGGATCCAAAATCTACCTGTTTTCTGGTCCTAGCTCTGATGCAATGAGTGTTTCTAAATGTATACGTGTGTGAAACAAAATATGCCCCAAATCAATGCACACCTCCCTTTCTTTTTTTAACCTGGATATTTAAGCCAGTGCAGAGTGGCCAGCACTGCAGTCCTTCTGACCTTCTCCTGGTTAGGTAGGGATGAGGCTCTGCACTGGACCACAAGAAGATTTCATTTTGCAGTGTGGAGAATCAGTTGCAGTCTTTCAAAATATGGAGACTTGAATCCCTGTAGTGTGTGAACTACTCCTTGTTTTGTGACACAAGAAAGAACCAATAAACTGTGTCGTCAGTGCCCACATTTTTTTGCTATTCTTTGGAAGCTGCCTTGCTTTATGAATGTTCAAGTTTTATTTCTTCAGCTTGGAAGATGCTGTTGGACATTGAATTATCTGTCTGTGAGGAGGGAAGCTGGTTAGTAACCAGTGGTTTTTGTTCTATTTCTCACAGAAATATTATGATGTTATTCCAGAGTCCCAGGATGAATAATATCAAGCCCCCATGAAGTTAAGACACTTTTGTGGGAGGATAAGTAAGATTTGAGGTGTGTGCCACTACTGATGATTGTACACAATGATGTGCCATGGTATAGAAGCTGGTTTTAGTCTTTAAAGTTCCTCATGGTGCTGGTGGTTGGGGGTCCTGGAGGTGGGCTATTGCTTTGGAGTAGCTGAATGAACCATTAGTTCAACTCTGTCTCTGATAAAGAGAACGTTCAATGTTTGGGCTGAGTATTATACCTTTACATGCCTATATACTTTTTAAGATTATTTTTTCCTTAAAGAAATCCCCATTAACTGTTTACAGTTATCTGAGATTTGTAAAAAATACTTTCTGGTCTCTGGTTGTTGTATTATTAATGAATTCAGTTAAAATTGACTTCTTATTCTGATCGGTTCTGTCATCATTTTGTGTATTGGCATATTCATGAAGGCAAAAAAGGGAGCAAGAGGACACCCAAACAAATCTAAATTTTAATTTGAGTGAATACTTTCTGAAGGTTTAGCCTGGTGCTATTCAAAATGCAATGCTTCTGAATCAGAAGTGGTAAAGTTACAAGACAGAGTGCTGGAAGTTATCCATGGACATCCTGTTCTTATTAGGCATGGGCTGAAACATTCTGACAGCTTTCAAACCTGCTGAAATATTATTCATTAAAAGTTTTGATGTCAACTGCAGCATTAATGGGAGCACATCTCACTTCTCTCTTTAAGGGTGACTATGAAAAAGGGGGAAGACAGAAGTGTATCTGGTGGAAAAACAGGGTGAGAAAGGAAGCAGAGCGCTAACTGTATGAAAAAGGAAGAGACACCCTGGGAAAGCAGCAGAGAAAAGGGAATGAAAAAAACCCCCTCATTTTTGTAAGTATGTCTTTTCAGGACTGAGGCCGTGCCAAACCTTGGACTTGGAGGCTGTTCTGTCCTTAATACATTGCACATGATTGTCTGTAGCTAGAAAAACATTTTTTGTGGTTTTTAAAAAATTGAATTATCCTTATATGAAATAAAACAAACTATGAGTTTAAATGACAGGGTAAAAAGAGACTAAATTCAGTTTGCAAGCCCTCGGAGAGTTCAAAAAATCCCTTGGGTTCACAAAAACTCAGACTCCATAAGGTTCATATATTCCAGAGTAGGATGTACAATAGAGTTACTTCCATCTGCTTTAATTAAGTTTTCATCAGAGTGTTTCTATTTAACTAACATATTCTGCTCTCAAGACATGTTTGTATTAAGTGCAAGATCCAAAATCCTCCTTTGCCACTTCCTGTGCAATCTAGATAGAAGTTAGGTATGGAGAGAGGTTATAAAACCTGTGTATCTTTCAAAGACCATAAGCAGTTGAGTATGATGATAACTTTTTATTTCAGCACCTATGCCTCATTCCAGAGAGGCTTGTTTGCCTTATAAGATCTGCATCTTGACCCACTGGAAGTATTTAGTGTGTCTAAACCCCACAAGCGGCAGCCCTTAGTATATTCCTTAAAAAAATCTTTTCCTGTTGGCTGCCTCTTGGTAGCTCCCCACTCAGCAGGGCTTTTTAGCTTGTTCCTCAGAAACACTGTTCCCTAGCCTATATGATGTCTAGGCTTCCAGCTTAGGGTCTTAACAGACTAACAGCATCCTGTTTTCAGATGCTGGACTGCCTACGGAGCAATGTGAAGCTGGCTTTAAGTGTTACCTCCAAAGAGAAGTGAAGCTTTGCAGCATTCCAACCTGCGATGCCACTGTATCTTCTAGGTAAGTAGGACCTATCAAGTAGATGCTGAAGCAGGGGTGTACATGGATTTGGATACGGAAACAAGTTGATACTGATAGTCAATATCAGTAGACTCTGTTAATGAAGAGAGATACTGTGGGGCTGGCTGAAAGAAAGGATTCACCTAGCCCAGGCGGTTGACTATGACATTTATTTGACAGGGAGGTAGTCTGATCCTGAAGATGGTTTTTGAGAGTGAGCCTCATCACTGGTACTTCAGGTAGGCTGACTCCTGCAATCCCCCCAGATCCAGGGACCTTAGAATCATAGAATAGTTAGGGTTGGAAAGAACCTCAAGATCATCTAGTTCCAACCTCCCTGCCATGGGCAGGGACACCTCACACTAAACCATGTCACCCAAGGCTCTGTCCAACCTGTCCTTGAAGACTGCCAAGGATGGAGCACTCACAACCTCCCTGGGCAACCCATTCCTCTTCTGAATTCTCCAACTTTCTCAGCCTGTCTTCATACGGGAGGTGCTCCAGTCCCCTGATCAGACTTGACTGTGAAATTTATGATGTGGGAGACTGTTTTGTTCTTTTTCTTGGATTAAAACATATTTCTACCTCCAAACTGTCAGTAATCTTAAGCGGATGCCTAGGGAAGAGCACAGGTGAAAGGTGATCTGATTGCTGCCTACGCCTTTATCAACTTCTGAATCTTTGATGTTCCCTGCAAGGAATTCCACCGATTTCATAGGAACTACACCTTCTAGTTCAGTTTGAACTCTCATGTGGTGCTTCATTTGATATCACTCACTCTTGAACTGGTAGATGCAGCACAAAATTGGTGCCAGACTACTCTCTCCATGACACTTATGATTTTATACCTCAGTTATCTCCTTCTCAGACTCTACAGTCTTGAGTTATTTGATCATTTCCTTACATGGAAGCTACTGCAGGCCTCTGACCACCTGTCCTTGTTCTTTTCTATTTTTTATTTCTTTTGAAGTATCTTCTGAGTCCCATTTCTTTACTCAATTTTGGAGCTAACTCTAGATTGTAGATGGAGCCTTCCTTAAGAGTTAGGTACCTTCACTATTAGCCTAAGAAATGATGTGTAGTGACTCATTTTTCTTAGGATGTGTTTATGCACATGCATGTGTTTGGGTATATGTGAGCACTTGAGACTGGCTTCACTTGCTCTTGTACCATGGATGACACAAAGCTGTTAACATATCGCTGTAGCTGGCGCAGGTTTGGGAACTCAGGTGTCCTGCCTTCCGGGCCAGTATGTGATCCGTTGACTGGAGAGTCACACAGGCTCATTCTCGCACTCAAATTATAGGACCATGGCTTATGCCATGAAGTGTGGCTGCTTCAGGGACATCCTTACTGCAGCGTGGCCTTGCCTCCTGCTCCAGGACATCTCTGAGACACGGCAGAGGTGAGTTTGCACTTGCTTGGGATCTGGGAGCAGGTTTTCCTATCTTCTTTCTTGCTAAGCTCTTGCGTAACAGGACTTTTCTCTTCCCCCTCTAAGTGAAATAGCAGTGCTTGCTCCTGTAGGTGTAGGGAGTGTGCTCATGTGCCATGCAGCAGTAGGAAGCGTGTACAGTGGCACTGTAGATATCATAGGATGGGAGGTCACAGAGCAGTTGGTGACTTTGGGTCACGTGCTGACAACAGATAATGTACTGAATAGCTGCTGATAACGATAGAGGTGCATACAGGATTAGGCAGCAGGAAAGATATGATCTTAGGATTTTATTTGGGACTCAGCAAATGCACAAGGTTAACTAGATCTGCATTAGGTGTTAAAAGATTGTGCAGAAAGTTGTTGAGCAGCTATTGCATCATCATAGTTGCCTACATCGTACAGCAGTGGCAGCCTGGGTAAGAGGTCAATAAGGCCCCAGGTGTATGATGTGGATTTACTAGGAAACAGCTATTAGACTGAGGAACTATCTCACTGGGTTCACAAAGACGGTATTACTGTTATCTCTGCTTAATGTGTGGACTTGAAGCCCAGAGGGATTTTGACTTACCTAAGCCAAGGTCACTCAGAAAGTCTTTGACAGGGCCTTGAGCAACCAGGTCTAGTGTGAAGGGGTGTTGTAACTAGAGGATCTTAAGGTCCTTTCCAACCCTAACTATTCTATGATTCTATGATCCTGTTGTATAGCATCCCAGTATCATAACTGGCCACTAAAGCCTTTTAGTGTTTCTTTTTTTCTTTTAATTATTTAAATCTTCTGGGAAGTTGTGATCCCTGTTCTTATGCTTTCTACTCTCCTTCTGTGAAAAAAAAAACCCAAATCCCTTGTGAGAAACACAAAGGAAGGAATTGATGCTTCATGGTGAGAATAACTTTCTGTGACTTTTCTTTCCTTCTGAGCATCTGTAAACACAAAAGGCTATCTGTCTGTCATTTGAAGAGGAAGTAAGTCAGCTATCACATCCTTACTTCCAAACAGCTGGTTTAAAATCTAGATGATTAAAACTGGAATAACTGTAATAGAGATAATCAGTTTAGAAGTGTATTAACACAACATTAAGGTTGGGATTTATACCCTCACTTAGCAGAAGATTCAGCTGTGGGTTTGTTGTGGAATTTCTACTCATTATGTTTTAGTGAGGCAAGACAAGTTTCTGGACAAGTACCTGTAATGTAACAATGAACTAATGAGGGTAAAATAGTGTTCTGAAGTGATACTACTGAAAGGATATGTCGGGTTTTCTTGATTTGACACTTTGCTCATCTGTTGTTGTACGTAAACACAAGCGAGGGATGGAGAGAGAATTCACCTTAATCTCCTTCAGAAGAGGAGATGTAATGGTTTGATGTGATTAGGGATTTAATGGTTTCATGATCCAGAGCTGTCCCAGTCAGAGCAACTCACATTGACTTCTGGACAGGAGGGTCTTCAGGAAGGTCAAGACAGAAGCAGGAGCTGCATGGTTGCTGGTCCCCCTGACCACTGAGGTCCCATGTGGTGGCTGTCAAACCTCTCAGAGGGGACTCATCTCTAGATCCGTGTAATCAAGTGCATTACACTGATGTGATGTTGCTAATTTCTCTGAGGAAATGTAGCAGTATGCTGTGTCCCTACACAGGTGTGTCACTTCTCTGCCCTCTTGGTATCAGGAGTGAGAGTGGCAATGGTGATGGCAGGGGGACAGTTCAAGGAGTATAATCCCACATGGGAGCTCCCCCTTCTGTGTATGCAAAGGAATAGGGGCTAATTCATGGTGGAACACAGAAGAAAATCTCATTTCTCACTGGGTAAACTAAGAAAGGAAGAACATGAGAGCTTGTCTCTGAATTTACCTATTTCAGTTTGCAAACATAATGAGTTGTAAATAGGAGTGTTTGAATGAGGTTTTCTTTACAAAGGAAGAGAGGCTTCTGTAACCATGTGCTGTTACCTGTATGATAGCAACACCCTGTTCTGTATGGCTGTTCGAAACAAGTAGAACTGATGTTGAAAAATGAAATGAAAATTATTTGCATGATATTAAAAATTAATTGCATGATGTTGATATTGAAATCAACATACCTATTATGAGCAGAATAGCAGGTGCTGCTCTGCTTCATAGCAACCAGGTGATCAATGGCTGCTGATATGTTATAGCACCAGAAAGAGTTGTGAAAATGCCAAGGAAAGATTTTCTCCTTTGGAAATATCATCATGAAATTCCATCTAGAATGGATTCCCCATGGGGCATCTTAAGCTAGAAATCCAGAGATACCTAGAAGTAGCTCTAAACAATGAGCAAACCCCATGAATAATAAAAACCTGTTTGTGTTTCATGTAGGGGAAAATACGTGTTTTTCCAAATGCACATCATTTCCAGTAACAACTTCACTGTGTGGAAATGCTTGTTTATTATGGCCTGCGTGAACTCTTTTTTTTGACCATATATACAGAAAAAGGAATTCTGCTCTCAGAGCCTTAAAAGCTCTGGTGCCCATGAATCCACAAGGACAATGCTGCTAACAAAAATCACTTCCTTTTTTTTGCCCCATTGTCTCTTTATCCCTTTTTGAGTGACTAGTATTAACATCATTGTCCACAGGTCTTCACACACAGGAGATTTTAATCTCAGCTTTCCTGCACTGGGTAGTTGTGAGTATGTGAACACACAGTTGTTGTCATGTTAGAAGATGGTGAAATGACTTTTGCCCCAAGTATTCTTCTGCCATTTACTCTTTCCTGGAGTGTATTCACATAAATGTTCTTTCCCACTTCCTTTATTTAATAATGTATAAGCAGTTTCATCCTGCTGTTGAAGTTATTTTTTGCTTAATAATGAATGTGTATAATATACATTATGCGCATTAATAGGATAATGGTTATACATACGTACCAGTGTTTGTTGTGAGCTACTGTTTTACAAAGAGCAAAAAATGAATAAGGATTTATCAGGTTATAGAATTCTTGACGTCTTCTTTGAGCATTGTAACCTCCTAGTGTCAAAATAGAAATCTGAGGGGTTATTCTTGGAAAATAAGGGCACAGGAGTAGACCTTCCAAAAATGCAGCAGAACACAGGGATAGATATTATTAAACACATATTCTCAGCTATATTAAAAACAATTAAATGGATTGAACTTAATTGTATGCTTGTATATAAAGTGGGAAATACGTTAGTTCTGTAAATCTTGTTTTTTAGAACTGGGATTTTTCACAGTGTAAATTGTACAGTTCATTGATGCCAGACTGATTTCTTTGTGTTATGGCCAAAACTATCTTTTGGATGGTTTATGAGTAACATCCTGCTGAATATATTTTTCAATCCTGTGTCTGTAAAATAAGAATTGTTTTTTACTTATGCAAGAAGCCTCATCAAAATAGCACATAATGTAGCTCTGAACCAGATAAGGATGTAGTATTTTCTCAAGCAATTTTATGTATATTAAACAACGATTATTTGCTTTTAGTTTTGCATCTAAGCATTTACTGTTTTCATCTTGTTTTCCAGAGACACTTCATTACAGTGCTGTTTATTTTTTACTACTGGAGCATTAACACCTCCCTTCACCCCTGTTCCTAAATTTTAAGTGAAATTTAGTTTACTTCTAAATGTAAACTTAATATGGGTTATAGTTTTGACTAAAATTGAAAATAACTTCTCATTAGATTATGGCATCTCACTCACTTAAGAAATTATTAAGATTGCTTCTGGTCTTACAAATGAACTACCTTTTTGTCTGAGTGAACTGGGAAAGGGCAAAGGCAACACAGCTTGTTTTCCTACTGCACCCCTTTTGCAGGCAGCAGTACTGCAGACGAATATGCAATGAAAAGAAACAAAGACTGAAAGTTAATACCCCAGGCGCCAAACACATGTCTGTGAAAGACGAATGCAAGCAGACATTTCTGTGTGCAGTACAGTGATCTCTAATGGGCTCATTTACAAAGGCCAGATTATTGGGCAAAACAGTCTCGTGCAATGTATCACCTGCCTTGGTGTCTGTAGAGTAATGGCATGGATGAGTTTCCTTGCTATGGGGTTAACATCCCCAAGAAAGTGATTGATACTTCTGCTGGTAAGACATGGACAACTCAACAGGTCAGTCCTATCAGTTCTGGCTGCGGATAAATCTGGCTTTTTATACTGACAAAATATTCTCTGCTGCAAAGTGCTGGGTGTCCCTGTAACACCAGAGGGATGGGATGCCAAGGAAGATGTGTTCACAGAGCATCACACCCTGCCTGGTGTTTTGTTCCATATGGCACTTCATTTTTCAGTCTCCTTCCCTTTTTAATTGCTGATGATGTGATGGACACCATCAGGCTGATAATTCTAGTGTCTGAAGTGAGGACATGACTTAGTCACAGGGTAAGAAATCAGGGCAAGCCTTGCCACAGCCTCCTGTGAATTCAGCTTTGCATCCTCGAGGTTGCCATGGGAGAAGTTGAGCCTGGGCAGAGGCAGAGGGAGGGCCACTAGTGTGTATCCAGGCCCCAGGGGAGGACAGAGTCACTTCAGAGATGGCATCTGAATAAGGGCACGACTTGCTGCCAGCTTCAGGGTCAGTTTCTGGTTGTGGCTGGCTATGCAGCTCAGACCACCGACCTACATTGCTTACAGCCACCAAACCACTGGGGAAACACAGCAGCTTTCCTCAGTTCCACAGCTGAACTTAGAGAAGAATCTGAGAGATTTAAAACAATAAACAAGTCCTTGAGTCTTAGACTCTTTTGAGACAAATTCTCTTTCTGAATCAGAGCTCTTAATTTAGAGTTTGGACTAATCTATACTGCTCTTTTCATACACAAACATACAACTGTGCAGCTTAGAACTGCAGGACTGCAGCTTGTAGTTATGAATTTTCAACATTCCTCTTGGTTTCAAAAGTCATTTTTCTCAACTAAGAACTACAAAACTTGATCATAAAGCCAAGCTTATGCAGGATTTAAACTATAACAGGCAGTATAATAGTATTAGATTAACTTTTGAAAAGTGAAGCTGTGTGGAAGAAGAGTAATTGAGCCTGGAATTTCTCACTGCCTTTGTTATCCAGATTTTGTCAAAAATAAAACTTATTCTTTAGATAAATAAGAATGTATTTTTCCCAAGAAGGAAATCAGTAGCATACAGTGTGAATAGTGTTTCAATGATCCCTTATGGCTGTGGAAATATATAATCAGTATATACAGTTTGTGATTAGCACGGTTTGAGTATTATAGATTTCACATAACTGTGATTATAATTTTTCTTCAGATTCTGCCTTTGACTTTTTCAGAAATAACTGATAATTCTAAATTATGAATGTAACATTTTATGCAGGTGTTTTCTGTTGAGAATTCAGTGTTTGTACCATGTAGTAAGAATAAAAGTTGTAAAGGTGTCTAAGAAATGTATGATCATACCAGAGAGATTGCATCAGGCTGTGAAGAGTTTAAAGGAGGAAGAAAAAAGCAAGCTTTGGAAGTTATACCTGATAGCTTTTTCTCACCCATCATCCCTTTGGGAAAGAGTGAAGTTTGCACTTTACAAAGGTGCAGGATGTGAAATCTCTAGATGCTCAGAAAGATGTATTTCAGTGTTGCATAACGAAATCTGATGGGTGGAAATGTCCTTCAAAGTCTATTTCCTTCCCTTGAATAACAAATGCTGTCATCAACTATTTTTGATTAGCCTGTGAATTACAATCCTGTCAAGGCAATGGGGTTCTGGTTACAAATGTACCTTCAAGCCCTTAGCAACAGACATGTAATCATGAGCAAAACTTGGCCACCTGCAATGGCAAAAGTTTGTTCTTATGGTCCATAATGAAGTGCTGGGTCTAGACTCATCTCTGTAGGACACGCCTGAGTCTTAAGTGCCCATGACATTGGCAGCAGTTGTAATGCTTTTGTAGCTGAGAGGAAAGACAATAACTCCTAGAATACACAGTTTGGAAATGTGGGAAAAGTGGAAATGACAGATGCTCAATCAGCAGTAAAAGAGAAAAACCTCCGCTCTTGTTTCTTGGCTACTTTACATGTATATTTAGAGAGAGAGTGAGCAAAATCTTTTGGGGAAGCAATTCAGCATATTTTGGTGATATTATTCTAGGGAAAAAAAAAATACACTAGTGTGTGAAAATGTGGAAACCAAACATAGCAACAACGGGTTTGAAACAAATTCTGATTTTCACCTAGAAATGAGACTACTCAGTACATTGTGTTTGTATGTCTTTAGCAACACAATGGGTAGGGTAAGTTACTATTCTTACTTACACAGTTCTTACTTCTTAGTGTAGCAAACTAAACAGTTTAATTCCTTGTTGTTCACACTTTTCCAATATTTTGTAGGAGTGACCATTTTTTGTTTAGACCCTCAGGTTACGTGTTAACCTCTTTACTCTCTCAACACACATTAGTCTCTGTAGCTCTTTTACCTTCACTGTTGCTCTTTGCTGAATGTGTTCCAATTTATGCCTGTCATTCTGGTATCGAGGTATCTGAATCTGTATACAGTCATACAAAAAAGATCAGCATATCCTAGTTCTGGACCAGCAGTACTGAATTATAAATTTTTAGGTTTATAAACATTTTGACATTCAGTTTCGACTCACTCTTTTCAAGTAAGGCTGCTCTTTCTCAAAGGACTTAAGGCTATTATTTCCTACATGCCTTTTCTTCTAAACTGCACCTCACTTGCTTGTTTTCCATCCGAATTTTTCATCTTGTGGTTTTATTTGTGAATGCTGATCTGGTTCTAATGTTAGTTTTGTGTCTCACTCATCACTGGAAAAGCAGCCTCCTTTGATGAGAACAATTGTAAGATCCTGATTTTGCATCATTTCAAAAGAGAAATTCTGCTCTGCTTACTACTTTCGTCCCTGTTTTTAAAGTAGGAAAGTAGATGCAAATGAGCTTTCCACTGATCTGTGGGACATTCACAAGCTACCTCCAAATTCAGCATACAACTTTGCAGTGCTGGTCTTCTAAGAGGTTTGCTGTCTAGTCAAACCAAAGCGAAGACCAGCGTGCAAATTAGGAAAGAAAGAAAAAGGATGACTGCTCTCGGCTCTGCATAAGGTCCTCTTCAACAGGCCAGAGGTGACAGACCCTTATAGAGGTGGTTAGAGCCACCACTTGCAGGCTGCCCCTGCCCCTCCATGCTGATGGAAACCAACACGAAAACCCCACCTGGGATAACTACTAGCAGTTGTACCAGTACCGCCTTTGATGAAGCACTCCTCTGCTATCAGTCCTCCTACAACAATAAATCAACACAGGGAAGCCATTAGCACAGGAGATGGCTTTCCCTGGAGTTACAGTTCTGCGTGGTGGAATGTACATCCCACAAGATGTACGGATGGCCATGAACCTCCTTTCACTAAGGGCTAAATGCAGAACTCCTTCCTTTGATTTAGCACTTGCCTTAGACTCTTATATGCAACAAACAAGTTACTTATTCAGTAGCTGGAAGGGGAGAAAGAGGATTTGTGTTTGTTTAAGTATTTTGGTTGTACTTTGTTATTATGGTTGTGTGGGTTTATGCTTACTTAAACAACCAGAAATATTCCAAAATACCCTGGTTAATCAAGTAATTTAGTTGACACTTCAAGGGAGGTTTAATATAACTCAACTTTTTTGAACAAACATCTTTTCTGCAAATTAAATGATGCAGTTGAGTTCCTCAGCTGATAGGAAGGAGTGTACAGGGCCTAAATCTCAGTATTAACCTGAACTATGTCATCCGCAAAGAAGCACAGTGAATGAATCTGCTGGATTAATGATCCATCACCTCTCTGCTCCCTGCCATTGGTGCCCAATGGGGACTTCAGACTTCACCCTGACTACAATTAGGGCACCTACCAGCACCTGCCTACCCATGGCGCTCTGAGCATAGAGGGTTCCAGCCTTACATGGGGAGAGCAAACCTTCATTTCACCTGGGAGAACAGATGGAAAGGCAGAGCTCTTCTAGTGGGCTGATTTTGACTTTGTTGTCAGGAGTGAGAATGATGCAACTGCCCAGCAATGTTGAATCAAAACCCCCCATCTTTAAAAGTAATTGCTTCCTCCCTTTGTAAACTGCCTGCTCTTTATGCACTACGAATCATTGTAATTAATCCTCAATTCAAGTTTCTGTATCTATGTTACATTGTTATGTTTACTTAGATGTAAAATGCATTATTCTTTACATCATTATGGCATCAATCCACACAGTCTCTGTTACACGCACAGGCAGCTCTAAACTAAAACATTAGGTGGAGTGTTAAAGAGCTAGTTAGGTGCCAATATGTTAATTAATTAATCACAGGCGTGTTTCAAAGCATTCTTCATACCTCAGGTGGGGCTTCTGGGCTATTATGAAATGCCAAACTTCCCTTGGGGCTTTGAGGATTGCACTTCTAAATTCCTTAGAAGTTCAGGGAAGCAAAAGGGTATGTTTTTGGTGTGAGTCACTGGAGTGAGGTAGGAGATAAAGATTTCTTATTTTGTTTTATACTGGGGAGGAGGGCAGTAGTCAGCCAGCCAGCATTTCAGGAAGGAACTAGGTGGAGAACAAAGAGGTATTTTTCTAACCCCTTCAGCCTATTTTTCCAAATGCATTTTAATTTTAATTTAGATTTTTTTTTTCTTTAGCTTAATTTTTCTGAACTCTCTTCATTTTAAGTTCATGTCTCTGGGGTATATCAGCCTGCCTGCTCTCAAGTTCTGGGTAGGAATCCACGGTTACACTATGTACCGGCTTCTTGTGTAGCACAGGGTAAGCAAATGCAAGTAACTTTAACAGTTCAGTACCAAGAACTTGAAAACCATGCATTTTCTCCCATTTTTTTGCAACCAGAACATTCCTTTTTTCTCTCAGCTTTTTGTCTGTGAGGCTGTGAGGTACCTGCAAGGCTGCATCTGTGGATGTCCCCCACACTTCCCTTTTGTGTAGTAGAAGAGGAGATGTCTATCAAATAACTTCATTATGTTTCAGGGGAGCTGAGGGGAGGCAGGGTGGGGAGCAGGAAATATCATGAGACTTGATAAAAAGACAAAACATACCAGTAAAGAGAAAGCAGCCCTACCACGGGTATGTGTTGAGAAGTGTCACCCACCCAGGGAAGCCTCTGAGCATTGTAGCTGCATGGTCAGCTCTGTGCCATGAGTGCAAGAGGACACCTGGAAGGCATCCTTGGTGAGGCTCAGTGAGCCTGACACCTGAAAAGGCCCATATCAAGCAGAGATGGAGTATGGCAGAGACTGAGCTGAAGAAACATGGCTGGTGTGTGCTTGCAGGTAGTGATCTATGCTGTCACCCACTGTCTCATCCCAGCCTTTGGTGTCAGAGTTAAAAAGTTAGGGAACTGTGGGCCACCTGCTCTGCCTAAAACTTTCACTGGAATTGGCAGGAAGAGTAAGTGTAATGGAATTTTTTAAAGGGTTGGGCTACTCTGTTTGTATCTGACTCACGCTGCGTGTAGGTTCATGAAACGTAAAGCGATTCCTGGATCAGATACAGAAGTGCCTCACATGTCAGGACAAAGCTGGTTCTATGTGGCATGTTAGCGCTGGGGGAAGGTCACTTGGTTTCAGGTTTTTCTCATTACCATTCCCACTCGGCATCTCATGCTTTACCTGCGGCGAAGTTGTGCAACACCCTGGGAACGTGTTAATGCTTTCCCAGCAAAGGTGCAGAGAAGAGACAGCGTTCAGAGAACCCCTCCTAAGTCCTGCGCAGCTCAGCCTGGAATATGTTCAGGCAGGACCTTGGGAGTGGGTTCAGCACTGCATAGATATCATTGATGAAGTGAAAGATATCCAAAGAGTTGGTCTCTTTATTCCGATTCAAAGGGGTCTCAGTCCACTGGAGAAATGAGAAAAGCAGGAAAAGGTTTTCCTTCTTTGGAAAGTTCACAAAAGCTCCTTGGAATGAGGTCTTTGAGATTCACCATGCAGTTAAAGCACTTTGTGAAAAGTGCCTTGTTTCTGAAGGAGGAAAAACCAGGCTGCAGCAGAACTTCAAATATTTTGGTTGAATTCTAGGATTTCAGCTGATGGGTTAAAATAGATCATCAGGAAAGGGGGGAAAATTCAGATGAATGTTGGTGTGAAACAAAAGCTACCTTTTACCTGGATTTTTTCTGCAATAATCATGGGAATACAGGCATAAACGCAAACAAATATGGAAAGGGAGTGGCTTAGTCAAAGCCTTATAAATAAAGTACAAAGGTATCGCAATGGGATCTTTAAACTTGGTAGAGCATTTTGTAACCAGGAAAGATTTGGCAAGAATCTCTTATTTACATTCTACTGGATTCAGCTGTTCTTAGCTATTCAGTTGTTGCTTTCGGCTGCAATGGCTGAACGCAAGCCCACAAGACAACTCTTCTTTTACTGATTTTCAAATTGATGGGTATTACTGTGCATTCTTCCTGAGTGTGGTAGGAGAATATCCTAGATCAAAGTGTTAAACAAATAGTTTAATAAAGAAATTGACCTTTTTTTTTTCTTCTTTCCCTGCTATGGTGGTTGCAAAAGAAACGTACAGCAAACACACATCTGTCAAAACTTCGGGAGTCAAATAATGTAGAAGGAAGGGATGAAGGAATAAAAGCTGCTTTATGTAGGCAGGTTTTAACTTTTAATAATGTATTTTATTGAAGTTTTCTAGATCTGTGCTGCCAAGTGGCCCTTACTTTACAGAGCTGTCATGCACTTGAATGCAGTGGAACAGCTTGTTTTGAAAGAAACTACAGAACAAACCTTGGTTTTATGTTACTGGAAAGATGTGTGCTTTCTTGCAGTATCAGCAGGCAATCAAAGTTTCTATGGACCTGGTGTTAACAGAGTTATAACAGCATGAAACTCGAATAATATGGTGATGAATGAGCCTGCAGTCTTGGGGGGTGGGGAGGAAATCATGTGGAATATTTTTGGGAACAGAGCAGTGTTTGGTAGCCAAGGAGGATCCTGCCACTATCTATGGTCACTACTTTGTTCATGTTCATTCAGGAAGAGCCACACCCTAGGCTTGACACTGCAGGGTGATGGCTGGCTGTCACTTTGCCATACATGTGGGACGAGCGCTCTGATGCAGTGCGCTGTGTTGGACATGCCTGTTTGCGTCTTGCAGCTTGTGTTATATTTTTCCCTTATTTGTAAGCACAAATACGAGCTGAATTTCAGCACCTCTGCCCATTGGCACTGATGAAGTGGGATTTCTGAGAAACCATCTCTGAATAATCCTGGGAGGATTTGTATCTGCAGCACCACAAGTTATTAACACTGGTAAATAGCCTGGCTTTATGACTAATTAATGTCTTTACCTCTTACTTACATCTTTGGATTTTATTTCCATTGATAAAGATGGGGATATCACAAGTTCCCTGAAAGCCACTGGGAAATACCCACTGATACCATGCAATTGAGCAACAATCTATTGTTGCTAAGCCCAGGGAGAAAAGCAGATAGACAGATGAATTAAGTGGGGAAGAGGAACAGAGGCTACATCTCTTTCAGGAAATGAATTATTATGTAGTAATTTACTCTTAGAGCTCAATTATATTAATTAGTTATTACATAGATATCTACATTGCTTTTCAAAAGTGGCCTTGAGGACATAAGTTGCTGCCATTTTGGTCTCTCTCGAGCATTTGCCTGTGCTTGACTCTGAGCCTGGGAGATACAAAGGTTCTGCAAGTCCCAGCAGGTACTCTCTGCCTGCTCCTGAGCTGGGGCTTTGCTCTTCAATGCGTGGCATTGATGATGGCCTCCAAACACAGGGTATATTCACCTGTCATAATTCCGACATTGATTACAGGATGAATGCAGGGAGGAAGGAGAAGGCTTATGTTTAATTTGCAGCTTCCTCCTTTCTGTCTGATATTCCCAGTTGCCCTTGGTCTTACAGAAATCCAGCAATGCTGCTCTGTTGCTGAGATGGATCGTGACTCCCTCTCCCCAATGTATGGCAAAGGGCTGCTGTAGAGCAAACCTTGCAAATAGCAGGTTTCTGCCTCTGATGTCAGGGGTCAGAAAATCCATGTTTAAAGTGATGGGTGATTCCAGCAAAACTTGCTTTTACTGCAGTGCCAGCCCTGCAGAGTGCAGCACAAGAAGATGAACACTTCTCTGGGTAATACCTCAAATGACTTCCTGCATTACGTTAATCGACAAGACACAGAATCAGCTCCATGATTTTTCTCCTGCCTGAATGGGTATTTATGGGGAAATGTGACCACTATACTATGTGTACCCAATGCATCTAACAAGTGTACAGGAAAGCTGTTCAGTGCGAAGACTCAGTCTTAGAGGCTTATATAGTGCCTGCACTGAAGACTTGCGCCTGTATTTGGGTTGTAAGTACATTTAACGAGCTCTGATATAAGGTCTGTGAGACCAAACCAAAACCATGTTTGTAACCATGGTAACCTCCAGACATTCCCTTGCATTGAGAGAATATGGGGTTTATCAAGAGTGAGAGGATGAACTGAATACTAATAGTGGGACATGGCCTGGCAGGGTTGTTCTTTTGCTCCTGGTTAGTAGGAGAACACAGAAAACTACTCTTCCCCTGGTCTCAGTTGTGTAGTATGGCTGACCAGAGTAAATCACTGTTTCTTTTCAATTGATTGTATGGTCTGCATGAGTTAGAATCATAGAATAGTTAGGGTTGGAAAGGACTTTAAGATCATCTAGTTCCAACCCCCCT
>NDXB01013212.1:0-18977 GCA_002631895.1 Agapornis roseicollis | reverse complement strand
GCACTGGAACTGGTTGCTCAGAGAAGTTGTGGATCCTCCCTTCCTGGAAGTGTTCAAGGCCAGACTGGACAGGGCTATGAGCAGCTTGATCTAGTGGAAAGTGTCCCTGGCCATGGCAGGTGGGGTGGAAATAAATGATCTTTAAAGCCCTTTCAAACCCAAAACCATTCTGTGATTCTATAAGTAATAAGAAGGAAGTGAGTCCAGGCTCTAGCAAAGAGAAATTCTTTGTGATGAATTCACTAGGTTCCTTTAAAGGTTGTCTTGCTTGTAATAGTGTTTTTTAATGCTAAAGAAAGAATTATGTTATAAAACGCTAAATATGTATTAAATTGTTAATAAAAATAGGATTACAACATTAATTAAACAGTAGATTGTATCAAAAACTTATTTAATCTTCATTCATTAATTAACCTTAGATTAATTAACCTTAGATTAGGAATTTCAAAGCGGTTAATGACTGCATATTACAGTTTATGTGCTGGGTCTTTAGTTTCTCTAAATTGTCATTAATTGACTGTAAATACTCTGATTCCCACTTGTTACTGCTTTATTTTCCATAAGCTGGTGTATGAAATTTTAGAACAATAACTGACATGAAACTGTGTGCCACGTTTATTTCAGATAAGTCTACACTGAGCAGAGCCACAGATAAGTGGTGGGGTTGCTGTACTGTTCATTGGCATTTTGATGTTTCTACTGTTTTAAACACTTTTTCTCATTCCACCCAGATGTAGACAGTGAACTGAAAAACTTGCAGCATGGTTCTGATCGGAATGAGTGGCGATAACATCAATGGAGAAACAGTAGAAAGTGGCAAGGAGTCTGACTGCTAATTTTCATTTTGTTTCTCTTAAATTGGTCCTTTGAGAACCTGAGGCAATAGTCAGCCTGCTGCACTCTTCACAGCTCTCTGCCAGCAGTCAGTTCCACTGCAAATGAGAGTGTTCCCAGACTGATGCAAGAAAGGCAGATCCCACCCTTGGAAGTAAGTTTGACAAGACCCAGCTGACAACTCTTGAAAGGGAATCACTCTTTTGCTTGCACAGACTGCACCTCAACATTAATAACCCTCTTGGTGGCTATTGAACAAGAATGGCCAGGAGCATGCTGCACTCAACTGAGTGGTGGGGAGGGCATTTTTCTGGGACCTCAGGAGCTGTGCCTGACACTGCAGGAAACAGGAAGTGGAAAGCTTACAAAATTCAAGACTGCTTTCTAATCTCTCTTTCTTTTGTGTCCACCAGGATTTACCTGCTATGAATTTATATCCATTTGATGCTGCATATTTATTCTTTCAACAGAATTATTTGTGTGTTACAGCAGTGTCAATGAGTCAAAGTCAAACCTTTAGGAAGCCTTCACAACATTGGTGAGGGTATCATTGTTGAGAAGCTTGTATTTTCAGGAATGGTATCAAGAAGCCAGATATGTCTAATAGATACCCTAGACATACTTAGTAAACTGAGGTATGCACAAGTCTACAGGGCCTGATGAGATCTGCCTAAGGTCCTCCCTAAGCCTGTTCTTTTCCAGGCTAAACAATCCCAGTTTCCTCAACTGTTCCTCTTAAGACTTATGCTCCAGACCCTTCACCAGATTTGTTGCCCTCCTCTGGATCCACTTCAGCACCTCACTGTCCTATCACTGTCCTATGTGCTATAAAAATCATAATCTTCACTGCAAAAGAAAATAAAAAGTGTAATGTCCCACAGCCTACTTAATTGCAGAATTATAGAATTATGTAGGTTGGAACAGACATTTGAGATCATTGGGTCCAACTATAAACCTAACACAACTAAGTTCACCACTAAACTGTGTCCCTAAGTGCCACATCTACATGTCTTTTAAATACCTCTAGGGATGGTGACTCCACCACTTCCCTGGGCAGCCTGTTCCAACACCTGATCACTTTCTCTGTGAAGAAGATTTTCCTAATATCCAATCTAAACCTCCCCTGACACAGCTTGAAGCTGTTACCTCTTGTCCTGTTGCTTGTTATTTGGGAGAAGAGACTGACCCCTGCCTCACTACAACCTCCTTTCATGTAGCTGTAGAGAGCAATAAGGTCCCCCCTGAGCCTTTTCTTTTCCAGGCTAAACAGCCCCAGTTCCCTCAGCTGTTCCTGTAAGACTTGTGCTCCAAACCCTTCACCAGATTTGTTGCCTTTCTCTGGACCCACTTCAGCACCTCAATGTCTTTCTTGTAGTGAAAGTCCCAAAACAGTATTCACGCGGGAATTCTGTCACCCCCCTAGTCCTGCTCCACACACAATTCCTGCTGCAATTTAGAAAGTTATTGGTCTTTTTGGCCATCCAGGTACACTACTAGCTCATACTCTGCCAGCTATCAGCCAATACCCTGAGGTCCTTTTCTATCAGGCAGCCTGCCAGTCACTCTTCTCCAAGTCTGTAGCATTGCATGAGGTTATTGTGACTCAAGTGCTAGACCTGGAACTTAGCCTTGTTGAACCTCATGCAATTGGTTTCATCCCATCAATCCAGCCTGTCAAGATCCCTCTGTAGAGCCTTCCTATCTTCTTGCAGATCAATACTCCTGCCTAACCTGATAGCATTTGCAAATTTACTGAAGGTGCACTCAATCACCTCATCCAGATCATTAATAAAGTTATTAAACAGAACTGGCCTCAATACTGAGCCCTGGGGAGCATCACATGTGACCAGCCACTGGATTTAACTCCCTTCACCATCACTCTTTGGACCCAGCCATCCAGCCTGTGTTTTAATCCAGAGATGCCAGTTGCTCAAGGAGACTGCTCTGGGAGACAATGTCAAAGGCTTTGCTAAAGTCTAGATAGACAAAACCCACAGCCTTTCCCTCATCCACTAAGCAGGTCACCATGTAGAAGGAGAACAAGTTAGTCAAACAGGACCTGCCTTTCATACTGCCTGGACCTCATTGACTAGTTGTCCTGTATATACTGTGTGATGGCATTCAAGTTACTCCATAACCTTCCCTGGCACTGAGGTCAGGCTGACAGGCCTGTAGTTTCCTGGACCCTTTTCGTAGATGGGTGTCTCATTTGCTAACTTCCAGTCAACTGGGACTTCCCTGATTAGTCAGGACTGTTGATAAGTGATGGAAAGTGGCTAAGTGAGCACTTCCACCAGTTCTCTCAGTAACCTTGGGCAGATCCCATCAGACCCCGTAGACTTGTGCATATCTTGTCTTCAGAGACAGAGAGAAAAGGACAATTGTACATTTTAATTTTTTCAGCAAAATTTTGACATTAATATAGCACAGATATCATGCCTGGTCAACATCAAAAGCTTGTTTCTGCTGTTATTTATCAATAGGCAACTTTCAATATATGTTGCTGCAAAGCAGAAGAAATCTGTTCACTATTTCCCTACACGGAAGAGAAACTCTGTAGACAGAGTTTCTCTCTACAGTGTTTCTCTTTGCCAAATCAAAGGATTACATTTTCTTTTCTTTATGGCTGCACTTTACAGGCAGTTTGTGGTGAAAAAAAACTTTCATCTTCAGTAGTATTTAATTTATATATTAAAAAAAAATAATAAAAAACTACATTCATGTAGCCATATGCAACTTAATAATAATAATATTCTGTCATAGAATCATAGAACAGTTAGGGTTGGAAATGACCTTAAGATCATCCAGTTCCAACTCCCCTGCCATAAGCANAAAAAAAATAATAAAAAACTACATTCATGTAGCCATATGCAACTTAATAATAATAATATTCTGTCATAGAATCATAGAACAGTTAGGGTTGGAAATGACCTTAAGATCATCCAGTTCCAACTCCCCTGCCATAAGCAGGGACACCTCACACTAAACCATGCGACCCAAGGTTTCATCCAACCTGGCCTTGAACACTGCCAGGGATGGAGCACTCACAACCTCCCTGGGCAACCCATTCCAGCATCTCACCACCCTAACAGGAAAGAATTCATTTACAGTGGCTGAATATAGAGGCTGATTTTTCCTTCTCAGTTTCTGTTACAGATACCTGTGATGATTTAAAAGGACTATTTTATATATGACTGCAAGAATTTATCTTTTTAAAAGGATTCTCATACTGTCAGGTAATTATAACTTGTCTTCCCTAGAAGTAATGGGCACCACAGGAAACATAACTGCAGTAGAGACTTAAGCAAATATGACTGACAAGGTCATAGGAAAGTTAAATGCCTTTTTTTTAATATTGACATGTTCCATAAAAAGAACTATGTTCAAATGTAATATAATGTGCCCAATCATTTGCTCATAATTTTAATTTCATTTCAGGCATTTAATTAATCATTAATTACTTAAGAGCAGTAACCATTCTGAAGTTTGCACTGCTGAAGTCTCCAGTGTTTTTCAAAGCAAAACCCTGTTGTGTCTGCAGTTTCGTATCTGTTTATTTTCAGTTTCTCTCCATTAATGCCATACATATATTTAATACATGCAAAGGCTATCTTCCATCACAACTATTGCATTATTGTGGCCCTCAGATTTAAATAACTGACAGAATTTTCTTTCTGTATGCCTTCAACTACCTCACCTCTTCATTTTCCACAAACAAAAAAGGAGACTAGTACAGCTCAAAGGCCTAGATTTATCGTTTGAACTAAAGGAATAAAAGAGAGAGAAACTTCATCAAAGGCCAGCTCTCCTCTCCTACCCTTTTGTGCTGGGGAGAAGGGTGACTTGAACGAAAATCTCTATTAGGTTGTTATGAACTGCTTTCAAAGGGAAGGTATTGCTCGAATTTATGGGCTGTCCCAAAAGACTCCAGGACTTCTTTTTGTCCTTCTGGATAAAGTAATTTTTTACCTTGTTCTAAACCCCTGCCGATGTATGTTGGAAAGAAAGAAAATAAAAGATTTTACCCATGACTTGGGAAGGATGGGCCTGTCTGAACAATGTAACCTAGAAACAAGTGTATCTCATTTCTTCTGTTTCTGTTATTCCAAAGGCATTGTATATTATGAGAGAAGGTCTTATAAACCACAATATTCCTGTCTATGAGCCCCTGCTTTTTAAGTAGGCTTGCAAAATTGCTCTCACAGGCTCAATGGTAGATGCTCATAAATATGTTCAGTCAGCAGAGGCTTCATTTAATGTCACAATGTTCACAGAGAGTTTTGACAGACAGGTGACCCACCATATGAATTAAAATTTCCTTTCAGTTTACTGAGGTTTTTGAAGTCTGGTTGAAAAGTTACCCCATGCAGGAAGTTTTTGTTTTGTTTTGCTTTTATTTTGGGTTTATTTTTTGTTTGTTTTTTTTTTTTTATATTATTTTATTTTTTCTATTTTTAAGATTTCTTTTCCTTGTGAAGGGTTTGTTTTTCTTTTGGTAATGACAAATCTAATTGATCACAAAGTTTTTGCTGAAAGAAAATATCAGAGGATTAGGCTCTCAAAACTGGGAGTTAAGCTGTAGGAGTTATACTACATTATACAAAGCAGAAGGTGAAATGTGCCTGTATACCTGCCTTTCTCTCCATAATGTAATAGGAAGAATGCATAGAGAGGAAATATGGGATTTTTTTTCTCCACATGAACTGCAGTTAAATTCTATGATACTGGAGGAAAGCCACTCTGCTTTATTTTCCCAAATCTTCTGTGAACTACCTGTGCATTTCTTGATTATGCAAAAATACCTAGATGCAGGTAAGTGGCAGTTACTCCTGTTCAAATCCTATTCCTATCAGATTCAAAACAAGCAGTACAATGAGTCCTGGATCTTCCAGATATCACCAGGTTTTAGCATAAATACCTTACAGATTTTGCAAATAGCCAACAGAGGACTGGAGTATTTCTTCTTTCACATTGACAGGAAGAATTGGTTAATAATTCAAAAGCAGTCTTATATGTTTTACCTTTCTCCCTTGTTTTTATCTGGTATAAGAAAAAACAATCTATTATAGGCTCTTAATACCTCAAACTCATGGTGAAAAAACCATGAAGAATATAAAAATTGCTGGAATTTTACAGACTGGAGTAAATTCTTGAACACTGGGAAATAAGGTTGTGTATTTTTCTATGTCTTCCTAATCTTAAATTAGTGGGCACTGAATGAATAGCAGTTTCTGCTGTTTAAAATAGCACCAAAGAGCAGATGCTGCATTTGCACTATTTAGTACTTCCTTATATTTCTAATTGTTTGTCTCTTGTTTAATAGTGAAATTTTTAGACATCTGTAAATCTGCCAAAATGAGGCCTCCTCATTGTTTTGGAGGAAGGAAGAGCTGTTTCTTTTCACTTTGCAATTCAAGACACTTTTGAGACGCATTTATACATTAGTAATCAAGACATAACCTTTGGAAGGTATGCATGCTGTGATAATGAACTTGTTCGGTGTTTCAAAGTGTCTGCTCCTGTCATAGCATGCCTGAAGTGTATTACTAAGGGATGTGTCTGAGCATGGGTACACGATGCAGACAAAACTAATGGAAAAAACATGCACAGGAAGAGACCCAGTTGAAAAATAATTTAGAAAAAAAAAATAACCAAAACAAACAAACCAAAACAAAACTTGATGACATGGTTTAGTGGAGGTGTAGGGCATGGGTTGGACTTGATGATCTTAGAGGTCCCTTCCAACCTGGTGATTCTGTGATTCTGTGAAAACCATTTTGAGAAGGTGCTATTTTTTACAGGAAGTTTCTTCTCATTGTGTAATCTTTCTGGCAGTATCAAAACCAAAACCTATAATTACATGGTAATGGCCTAAGGGCAGAAATAAAGACAGCTGATATGTAGGATCAACAGGTAGGTATATGAAACACAGAAGACATTTTCTGCTATGCAACAGTTTTAGTTTTTTGCTTCCCATTCATCCTGTACTTTTCAGGTGTACTGAAATTATTTGGTGGATCCGCTGGAGGGAAGGAATGCCATCCAGAGGGACCTTGACACACTTGTGAGGTGGGCTGTTGCCAACCTCATGAAGTTTAACCATGGCAAGTGCAAGGTCCTACACCTCGGTAGGAGCAATCCCAGGCACAGCTACAGGTTGGGCAGAGAAATGATTCAGAGCAGCCCTGCGGAGAAGGACTTGGGGGTGGTGGTCGATGAGAAGATGAACATGAGCCAACTGCAGTGTGCGCTTGGAGCCCAGAAAGCAACCGTATCCTGGGCTGCATCAAAAGGAGCGTGACCAGCAGGTCAAAGGAGGTGATGCTGCCCCTCTACTCTGCTCTCATGAGACCTCACCTGGAGCATTGTGTGCAGATCTGGTGTCCTCAACATAAAAAGGACATGGAGCTGTTGGAACAAGTCCAGAGGAGGGCCATGAGGATGATCAGGGGACTGTTTAGCCTGGAGAAGAGAAGGCTGCATGGAGACCTCCTAGCAGCCTTCCAGTATCTGAAGGGGGGCTATAGGGATGCTGGGGAGGGACTCTTCATTAGGGACTGTAGTGACAGGACAAGGGGTAACAGGTTCAAACTTCAACAGGAGAGGTTTAGATTGGATCTAAGGAAGAAATTCTTTCCTGTTAGGGTGGTGAGATGCTGGAATGGGTTGCCCAGGGAGGTTGTGAGTGCTTCATCCCTGTCAGTGTTCAAGGCCAGGTTGGATGAAGCCTTGTGTGGCATGGTTTAGTGGGGGGTGTCCCTGCCGGAGGGTTGAAACTAGATGATCTTAAGGTCCTTTCCAACCTTAACTACTCTATGATTCTATTCTCAGTTCCTTGACCCATTTACAAGAATTAGCATAAATCCCACTTCAAATGATTTTGTCTTCATTATTTCCTCCAGGTATAGAGTCAGTTTCATCACTTTCATCTCAAATACTAAAGCCTTGAATGACACAGTTCTGTTGTCTTTCAGCAGAATAGTTTTTATACATTTATCTTTATTAAAATCTGCAAGTAACTGTAATGCAGAAACAAACGTATGGACAAAATATTATTCTCAATTTTATTGAGAATTCTCATTAAGTAAAATTTTAGCTCCACTTCCAAAAGGAAATGAAGTGTACATGGTGTAGGTGTTGCTCTGTCTTCCCTATTAGTATTTAAACTTATTTGATAGCTTCCATTGGATTAGCATTTTAATGAGTACATATTTACAGGTAAAGAAAAGATATCCAATTAAAATAAAAGGAAGTATGTGTGTTTAATATTTATCCTTCATCAGAAAATCCACATGAGGAAGAACTGTGTTCCCCACATGCAAGAAAGTTTCAGCTGCACCTTGAATATACTTGGAAGCCAAAGAAAGAAGTACATAGGAAAAATGTTGCTCAATTTTTCAGATACTCACAAAGCTACTTGTTCATAGCAGTCATTACTCTTAATCAGGGATACTATGGCACTGTTTCTATCTTAATGTTAATAAATTTTCTGTGTAAAGAAGATATTCAGAATTAACAGCAGTGTTTCCAGATATTATGTAAGGCAGTATAAAGTGAACTAATATTCTGACAACAATCAGTAAGACCTTAAAGCAAACAAATAATGTATCAGCTATAACATCTGAGAAAGAAAATAAAAACAATCACGACCGTTATGTATTTCGCGTGTTTATTTCTCTTTGAAATTTTTAAAAGGTAAATAAATAATGACTCAAAATGCAAAAATTGGAAAGTAGGGAGAATACCAACGAATTGGTATTTCATACCAATGGAACATTAATAACTCTTTCGGTTTTTATTACTAGTTGGCACTACCTTAACTGATTATCAATCCTTTTGTTTAAAAATATTCCTAAGAAAACATTTAAAGTCTCAGATAGCCTGTCACAGTCATGTCTGTTGCAATAAAATAAGAAAATATACCACATTCATTACAGCTGGGAGCTAAATGTCATCAAGTGCTAACATCTCCACCTGTTTTTCAGGTAGCTCATTCCAGTTTTCTAGGTAGCGTATTTCATCTTGCATATTGAATTTTGGTTATATCTAAAGCCATTCCTCAGTACTTATGAAAAAACAGGCAATTGTTTTTGACACTGAGACCTCCACTGCTTAAAATAAAAGTGCAATACAACAAAAGACATTAGACTTCCAAGTGTGAACAGTTTGGCATAGACCATATTAACATTTTTCATGCATGAGTTCTTGTATACATTGTTTAAATATGCAGAGGCAGATGAGGATGTCTTGCACTAAGGGCTGCTTCTAATCTTTCCTTGACTTGCTTCTTAATTGGGAATAATCCAAATATGGAGAAGTCCATGAAAATCTCAGTTCACAATGAGCTGTAGAGCCAGACTGCAGGATGCTATCTGTTTTAGCAGTAGTGGGACAGAGAATGGAAAAGGCTTAATAAGGTGTAACCAGGCCCCTGATCTGTAAATAGAGCAATGAAGCAGAGAAGTGGATCATCCTGTATCATTACTAGGAAAAGAATGGAACACAGATAATCTAAAATTAGCTGCTGGCAGGGCTGGACTATCTCAACTAATATATTGTGAGACACATCCTTAAAGAGGTAATTTTTATAGGTAATTTAGTGAAAGAAGTGAGAACTGGTTAGGAATGCCCATAGGAAGAAGGGATTAAAGGTTTATATTCACAGGGTGTCAACAATAAACTGCCTGACAAAACTTTTCCTATGGTGCTTGTTTATTTGTATGGGTAACACAACTAGGACCTGCAAACTTCACAGCTTCTGGTGATAAGTCATTACTTCCTTACAACTATCACCGTTATAAGACACTCATCAAAGAGTGTCAGTTAAGCCTCACTTTTCCACACCTGTGGAGAAAAGAGACATATTTCACATCACGAATAGTGTAAATTAAGAATCAAAGCCAGGACATACCAAAACCTGCTAGAAGAGGTTATAATTTTATATATGTATACACATATATAATTCAAATAGGAATTCAAATCTAGCTCTTACCAGCTGTCCTCTATGTGACATATTATGAGGAAAGATGTGTGAAAGTCTAACTTTCCTTCTCAGTTACAACTGCATAGTGAAATATGCAAAAACCTTGTCAGAGGAAAGAGGTTTCAATTGCTGTTGCTGAGTCCTTTATTTTCTGTTGTTGAAATCCCAAACAAGGGAAGAACGAAAGAGTTTGTGTCTTTGCTACAGGCATGATACTACGTTTTTCTCTTGGTGTATTGCTTCTCCAAGCAGAGTAGAAGCGCTGAGGGGCCTAGTACAAAGGCCATGATACAGGTAGGTCTGGCCCAGCTCAGCAACTTGTGTGCAGGTTGGAAGTCCAACTCTGCACAATCTAGTGCAGACTTGGGACACAAACGTGCTATTTCAAGGGGTTGTGTGCTTACTGTTTACTAAAACCTTACTTTTTTTAAAGTACCTACAGTCGGTTTTCATAATTCCAAAATTTAGAATACATTTGGAGAGTGAAATTCATTTCGCAACATTTACACTAACACCATTTTGTAGTTTGTTTTTGGTGGGTTTTTTGGTTTTGGTTGTTTTTTTTAAAAAAAAAAAAAACAAAACAATCAATCTCAGTTATTTGTACAATTTGTAAAATGAGGGGAAAAAAAAACAAACCCAAAATCAAACCAGCAAAATACCAGTTTGGCTGCCTTCTGAAAAAGCTACAAGAAATAAAGACACATGACAGAAAAGAATTTGTAAGTGGCAGTTTTTCTACTTTCAAACTGATACACCTGTACATCCCTGCTTTATGTTTTGATTGTCAATTCAACAAATATGCAAAGAAATTCTTTAAGAATAACCATGAGGTAAAGTAGGTGAAGTAGCATAACTAGTTAAATGGAGTTTTTCTAAAATCTGGACATGATTTTGTGTGATGCTTTTCCAGGATGCTGTAAATAAAATACACTTTAAAAACTTTTTTGTAGTTGCATTAACAACTGTTGAAAGATAGCACATCTGAAACTAGGAAGTGGAAATTTCAATTTGCCTTTACTCAGATGGAAATACCAGGAAGACAGAAGGGAACCAACCCATGTGGCAAACAATAAACTAAAATGTTGAACTCTATCAATATTAGAATCAGGCGAGCATCAGAGACATCTTCAAGTTTACATCGGCAATTTGTGAAGAGTCTGTCAATACAGTGGATCACACAGTAATCAGTTCTATGGATGTCCTAGTCATGGAGCATATAGTGATAAAAAGGAGAGATAGATATAGCAAACACACATGAAAGTGTATATAAATGATAGAAAAGTAACGTTGGAAACAACTAGCATAAGCTTCATGGTAAAGTTTCCAGGGTGGCAATAAACCAACAGGATCACTGCAAGATATATGGCCACCACAGATAAAGATAACACAAAAGATGAAAAATGAGTAAAAATAAAAATCTTCCCGGTCATAGTTGAATAACAAGGGGAAAACTGAGGTCTGCAGACAAACTGTCAATTCATTTCATACAACCTATAGCCTTAGGAAGCTAATATATTGGAAGTCTATTACTGGTGAATGGCAAGGGCATTGAAAATGATTACTCGCTAGTTAGTCCTGACAGATGAAGGGTGTGCCATGCAAGTAGGAAGCAGAAGTTTTAGGAAGACCAAAGGGAAATATTGTTTTCATACAAGCCATTATTATACTATGGACCTCCTTACCTCAGAGTATCAGAGAGACAAAGGTCTAAATGGCTTAAAAATAGGTAATTTTTTGAGCAAAGACCTGGAGTCTGACTGCTAACACTGACCCGTTAATCACTGCAAGCTTTTACCAGATGAGAGAGCATTCTCCACCTCCCTTGTTTCTTACAGAAAAAAGCCAAGGTTGGTAAACTGAATTGTAGGAACCAGACAACAGGCTTCCTGTTAAACCTTCCCTTGATGTGGGCATCAGCAAAGTATAGCAATGTGGTTATTCTTCAACAATCTGATTAAAGGGATAACAAGTCATCCTCATGTCAAAAGTGGTATCTGAGTGCATAAAAAAGGCCTCAGGCTCAATGATATTTTAAATCACTGTATAGGGTTGGACATTCTTCTCTAGGATGTGAAATACATTCATATTACTAAGCAATAATACAGTAATGCTGAATAAATTGCACTAACAAAAAAAGGAAAAGGTACAGTCTTCTGAAATGAAAAATAACATTTATGTATCAGGTTTAATTTTAACCAAATATTTGAATTTAATCTCTGAAAAAAATCAGCAATTCTATGAGGAAATCCAATTTTATTCAGACAGCCAAATGAATAATGGAACAGAATAAAATCATCCTTCTCAAGACAAATGACCTTTTAGATTTGGGTAATAAGAAATGCAGGTTAATTCCACTGTGTGTTTGGCTTATATAGTTTTGACCTGTTTATTCATCTTGTTAAGTAAAAATAACTGAATGTTTACAGTACTGCATAAATGGTTGCTAAATTACCTTATTTACTTCTCATTTTGATCATTCATGTCATTAATATACTTGCTTAATGAAACCTGAGTCAAGAAGGCAAATAGTTTAGTTTTACACTGTATTTTATTCAGTACTAAGAAGACAAAACAAGTAACAAATCAGACTTCAAACACTTGAGCCATTAAAAATAACTACAACTGGCACCAAGGTTTTACTGATTAACTGGAGATTTAATAATCATTATAGGTGAATGTTGTGTTCCTTATGGACACTAAGAGTGAGTACATTTTATGAGCATATATTTCTGTATTCAGGATACATCCATATGTTTATCTGCTGTCTTCAAGGCCCTCTTAAAAATGAGATGTTGCACTTCATGAGATTATCATGGGAGCACAACTTAAGGTGCATTAACTACTTGCTATCACATTCAGTCCTGTAATATGAAAGATACTAATTTGCCTGCACTGTGTGTAATTCAGTAGGATGCTTAGATAGCCTAGGCTGGATCTATTCTTTGGCTTTTAGTGTGTTCCAATTAATGACTCTTTGCATACCAATAAAGATAAATAATGGGACAAAAAACCTGAAGAAATTTTCAGTCCAAAATTTCCAGCATTTCTAATCAAAGCTGTTTTACACAAAGATCTTTCTTTTGAGCTTCAGCCATTGAACATCAGTAAAAGTTTATCTATACAGGTCTCATAAATAATTTTTGACATGCAACCCTCTATAGCAGTCTCAAATAGATATTTTTTTGAGAAGTACTCCTGATACACATTGAGGATAAAAAAATGCTCTAAGATGATGTAGTATTATGTTTCTTATTTTCCCAGTAATTCTATACACATAAGTGTGTCTGTGCACAGCCCTTTGTATGCGTACGTGTATGCATGCATGTATGTATTTGCCCTCAACATACATATACATCCCTATGTCTAGTTATGTATGTACATGAGTATGCATGTATACCTGTATATATGTAAGTGCTATTGAAAGTAGTTTTTCAATATCAGTTCACTACCTGATTATGAAAGCAAACCCATCCTTTGTAGTCATCCTGGTATGCAGATTATCAGGCTGATTGAAAAGGTGAAGAGGGCGACTCTCCTATAACCCTTTGAGTCAGTTAATGTAAAGCTTAGCTGAGACATATTGAAAGAAATTTTACACTGTGCACTGCAATTTCCCATTTTGTGTTTGCTCTGTGTGTAGAATCCAAACTGAAGGATCATCAGACCAGAGTATTTTATGAACTAAATCCAAATTCGTATCAGGAAATGGCAGCTTTATTGCTGAGGGTGAAATGACTTCCCATTCCAACACTCTAATTTAAAACAAACCTCACTTGCTTCTCATGACCATGGCTTGCAGGCATTCCTCAGATAAATGTCTTTCATAATTTTTGCAGCTAAACACCACACAACTACTCATTCACTCCACCCCAGGTGTGATGGGGGAGAGAATCAGAAGGGTAAGGCGGAGAAAAATCATGGTCTAAGATAAAGACGGTTTAAAAGGTAAAGCAAAAGCTATTCACATAGCAAGCAAAATGGAATTCACCACTTTCCATGGTCAGGCAGCTGTTCAGTTGTCTCCAGGACAGCAGGGATCCATCATCCATAAACGTTACCTGGGAAGACAAATGCCATCACCCCAAATGTTCCCACTTCCTGCTTCTTCTCTCACCTATTATTGCTGAGCCCAGCATCATATGGTGTGGGATATTCCCTTGGACAGTTGAGGTTAGCTGTCCCAGCTGTATCCCCTCCCCAGCTCCCTGTTCACCTCGCTGGTGGGGTGGTATGAGGAGCAGAAAAGTCTTGACTCTGTGTAAGAACTACTCAGCAACAGGTAAACCAGGTGTTTCCAGCACAAATCCAAAATGTAATCCCATACAAGGTACTATGATGAAAACTTACTCTACCCAGCCAAAACCAGTACAGGCATTTCAATGTATTTTTTAAAATAAATTCTAAAATATTTCTCAAAGAATCAGAAACTTCTGCAGATTTTCCCCAGTGAATATTAGGACAAGCTAGAACCTTAAGAAAATTATTCATGGGTTTCATTTCTGTTAATATGACCTCACCATTGCAAGAATTTTGTACAAAACAGCATAACACAGAGCTGCTGAAAAGACTCAACTCTGTAAGATTACTGAGTGTCCCATTTAACGGTTAGCATCTTCTACTGCTGAGCTTTTCAGCTGAGGAAAATTTGCTGTGGTGATATCAAAATATACTGTTTCCACAATTATTTTCATTCTTTTTTCTTGTTGATCTTTTTTTTATCCTTCTTCTTTTGTTACTGAGTTTTTAGTATCATAAGAGATAACACCAAATCCATTCAGAATTTTTCTTTAATTTCCCAATGGACATGTGAATATCTTTTTTTTTCCTCCAATTATTTCATATGCAAGATAAATTTGCAATTGACTGCTGATGTATTGCATTGATAAAAGCTATGCTAAACATTTCTTATACTAATACTGCATTGGAAAGTGTTTTGCTGGTATTTATAGATAGAAACTTGACACAACTTCTCAAAAAGATGTTCTAAAAAAATTAACGCTGGAGTCCCTGCCATGTGCAACTCTTTATTTTTAACTTCAGAAAACTTTGTCTCTTTTTCTGTGTCCCAGCTGTTAGATGTGGTAACTAATTTGTTAAGGAATAAGTACCAAAGTGGCCCTTGATGCTTGTAGGCAAAGACCATTTGCAACAAATGAAAACTGACTCTTTGGAACAAATAGAAGTGATCCAATGCAATGTTCAGCTAACTTTCAAGTGTAAGCAAAATTATACAGCTTCATGCTGCATTGGCCAACATAAGAAAACCAAAAAACACAGGTGCCAGAAAGACACAGCTGTATGTTTGTCTCTGCCAATCCACCTGATGACCTGCTACATACTGGAAAAAATTCTACTCCCATGTTAACTAACATATATCTGGAAGTTCAAAAGCCACAAAATGGAAGAGAATAAACTGTTTCCCAAATGCAGTTTAGTGAAAACAGGAAATAATTGATCCGAGTTGCAAGACTAACAATATAAGCAAGTGGTTTAAGAATACTGAATACAAGAGACCTTTTCTTAGGAATGTGATGAATAGCTCATCACTGGAATCTTTAAAAAAGATTAAACAAACATCTAACCAGAGTTATATAATAAAAGTGATCCTGGTTGTGCTGCAGGAAGATGGACCAGATATTTTGACATCCTGGTCCAGTCTCATTTTCCATAAATTCAGTGAAAAACATTTGCTTTTCACAGAGGCAGATTCAGGTTTTAATAGTGCCACAACTTCATTGCTTAAAGTGCTTTACTGTTTTATTAAGGGGTAACAGTTTTAAACTAAAAGACAGGAGATTCAGGCTGGATGTGGGGAAATATCCTTTACAGTGCAGGTAGTAAAATATGGGAACAGGTTGCTCAGAGAGGTGGTGGATGCACCATCCCTGGAGACATTCAAGGCCAGGCTGGATGTGGTTCTGGGCATCCTGATCTAGTTGAAGATGTCCCTGCTTATTGCAATGGAGTTAGACTAGGTGACCTTTGAAGGTCCCTTCCAGTGCAAACTATTTTATGACTCTATGCATGGCAATACTTCATTAGGCACGTAATCTGTAGGTTTTTTTAAAAGGAATGATTCTGATGAAATCCATACTTCTGAGGTATGGACTAACAGACAGCAATAAGTCTCTTCCCGCTCCTTTTCTTCTCCAGACTAAACAACCCCTGTAGTTGCAACTCATGAGACTTGTTCTCTAGGCCCTTCACCAGACATCCTACTCAGACTGTCAAGACACAAAAAAAGAAGATAAACAGTATGGGGAGCAGAGGAGACCCCTCCGGGGGAAGGCCACAGTAGCATGAAACATCAAGCATAAAGAATGATGAAAAATTTGCTTCAGTTCACACTTTTTTTGTTAAAACACTTTCAAACCCTGTCACCTTAATGTCCACAAAAAGACTATCATGGCCTGTAAAACTCAATGCTAAATATGTGGTATCAGCTCTTTGGTATTGCATACTCTACTATATACCAAAGTTTATGCACCTTAGCTGTGTCAAGGACATGCAGTTTTGTATGTCTAGTGAAGATGCTAAATATTGCATGACCACTGTGATGACGTGTGGAATCTATCAAAGTTTAAAACTTGTTTGATTTATGGGTCTTCTTAACTCTCCTTTCACATAGATGTCTAGTTCTCCAATTAATTTGGAGTCAACTGCAACACTACTTAATCTGTATATTATCTATTTCTAAGTCTCTAGTTCTTCATACTCTAACCTGAATTTTAATAATGAAATTTTTGTTAAATACCATGAGACTCTTCCAGCAGTTTCTTGACAAAAAAAAAAACTTTAAGTCTGTTTAAAGCAAATTTAGACCCAGATTTAGAAAAATAGAAAACAAATTTGCTCATATAATGCTGATATTTTAACGTGCTAAGATTCTGGTAATGGGAAAGTTAACAATGCTCATGGTCTTATAGAAGGTATAAATCTTTGAAGGAAGAGGTCCACATCCACATAGAGTTCTGATCCTTCATTCTTTTCTTACACAAAGTTGTCAATGGTATCAAAAAGTCTTTCTGCAGCAGAATAGTATAGCAGAAGTAGGCACTTAGCTGATAGAGTGAATCAGGAATCCTTAATTAGGATTGAGAAGCTACGCTTTGAATTAATTTATTTTCTTTGTTTTTGTTTAGACTATCCCTTTAATGTCATAACTCCTTTTGTTTTTTGTATTTGTGTGATGTTAGATATGAAATACTTATTTAATTAAAGCCCCATGTACTGGAAATTTTCCTACAGTTATGAAAATTAAACACCAACATTGTTTGAATACATTATCACACACCGAATAAGGTAAGGTTTCAAACAGAAAGAGATGAAACTAGGAAAAAGACCAGGAATGCCATGCTGTTCACAAACTCCTGAATCAAATAATTTTGTTTCCATGCAAAACAGCCAGAAAGATATACATATATACTATGCATTTATACTATGCTTAAAGTATAGTTCACGATATATTTTAAGGAAACATTTGTGATAAACAGGAGACATTAGCATTTCCTTATTTCAAAATGTGCAAAAACTCTCTGAATCTTGTGTGGTTTTCATGTCTCTCTGTCAAAGATTTGTAATATAACTCTTGAGAACTTCTAAGATCCTGTCCTTTATACACTAAAAAGGAAAAGAAAAACAAAAAAGAAAAAGCTTGAAGAGCTTAAAATCCTTGATAACTGCATTAGAACAGAAGTACAGAGCATAATTGGTGCTAAATTTAATTATGTGGAGTATGCAGGGTGAAACAGATCAGTGCAAGCAAAGAATCAGTATAGAGGGTTAAGCTAAGGTCACCAGAGCAACTGAAACTTCACAGTGAGATAAAAATGGCATGAAAATGCGCCTGCAGAATATAAATGGTAGAATTATTGCCTTGGTCTCCACAGAAATTTTAGAGACATGAGGCATAAAATGGCAAAGGTATTTGCTGAATCTGAGATATTAATGTTGAACTTATAAAAAGTGATAAACACAGATTTGTCTGATCTGAGTAGAATCATAGAATCATAGATAGGATTGGAAAGGACCCTAAGATCATGTAGTTCCAACTCCCCTGACATGGCCAGGGATACCTCAAACTAAACCATGCCACTGGTTGAACACTGCCAGGGATGGAGCACTCACAACTTCCTTGGGCAACCCATTCCAGTGCCTCACCACCCTAACAGGAAAGAACTTCCTTATATCCAATTTAAACCTCTCCTGTTTAAGTTTTAACCCTTTACCCCTTGTGCTGTCACTACAGTCCCTAGTGAAGAGTCCATCCCCATTATCCCTTTAGCCCCCCTTCAGATACTGAAACTCTGCTATAAGGTCACCACGCAGCCTTATCTTCTCCAGGCTGAACAGCCCCAATTTTCTCAGCCTGTCTTCATATGGGAGACGCTCCAGTCCCCTGATCATCCTCGTGGCCTCCTCTGGACTTGTTCCAACAGCTCCATGTCCTTTCTATGTTGAGGACACCAGAACTGCACACAATACCCCGAGTGAGGTCTCACGAGAGCAGAGTAGAAGGGCAGGATCACCTCCTTTGACCTGCTGGTCATGCTTCTTTGGATGCAGCCCAGGATAGGGTTGCTTTCTAGGCTGTGAACCCAGTGAACTCTGAAGCTGGCTCATGTTCATTTTCTCATTGACCACCACCCCCAAGTCCTTCTCCACAGGGCTGCTCTGAATCACTTTTCCACTCAACCTGTAGCTGTGTCTGGGATTGCTCTGATCCTCATGTAGGACCTTTCACTTGTCATGGTTAAACTTCATGAGGTTGGCATCAGCCCACCTCACAAGTGTGTCAAGGTCCCTGTGGATGGCATTCCTTCCCTCCAGCATATCCACTGAACCACACAGCTTGGTGTCATCAGCAAACTTGCTGAGGGCGCACTCAATCCCACTGTCCATGTCAGCAACAAAGATATTGAACAAGATCGGTCCCAGCACTGATCTCTGAGGGACACCACTCATTACTGGTCTCCAGCTGGACATTGAGCTGTTGACCACAACTCCCTAGCTTCCTGGACAACATCCCTGTATTCTTCCCAGGCCGTCTGTCCTTGCTTCCACCTTTTATAAGCCTCTTTTTTCCTTTGAAGCTTCCTCAGCAGCTCCTTACCCATCCAAGGAGGTCTCCTGGCCCTCCTGCTGCACTCCCTTATAG